>OZJO01000471.1:0-19406 GCA_900406225.1 Acrobeloides nanus | reverse complement strand
TTTTCGCTTCAAAACATCGATCCCTTTCCTGAATCAGGGTCAAGGAAGCATTTTCACAGTTCAGGAGTGCGCGCAATCGATTCCCCGTCTAGAAAAACGTAAGAATCGGCGGTTTTCTCATAAAAATTCGAAAAATTTTCGATTTTCGCTTCAATACACCGATTCCTTCCCTGAATCAGGGTCAAGGAAGCGTTTTCAAGGTTCGGGAATGCGCGCAATCGATTCCCTGCATAAAATTACCCCACAAGGGTCACTTGTTAAAAAAATTTAAAAAAATTTTTTTTCGAAAAAATCTCCACGTCACTTACGGCCCTTAATGTTTAGTAGTACCGAACATTGGGTAAGTGGTATAGTGATAATGCATCGGTTTTTTAATTTTAAGGGTAGAGATCGAGTCCCTGGTAGATCCAAAACTTTTTGCACTTTTTTCATGTAAGCCCTTCAAAGATAAAACTTTTTTGTGTCATATAGGGAATTTGGAGGAACCACTCTTATAATGATTACCTCATCTGATATAGGGAAAATCAACTTATTGTCGACCCATGACAAAGTTATGGTTTCGATTTGAATAGCATCATCGCAACCACCTTCCGGTTTTCTCCTACCAGCCAATCTAGGCCAATTAAATTTCTTCACTGGCACATCATTGGCGCTAAAAATTTTCCATTTTAATATTTTATGCAATTTTTTATAATAATTGAAATTTTTTATAATCGAATATAATGGGAAACTTGAAAAAAAGTGATAGAAAAACACAAAAAATTTTTTAATTTTTTTTAATTGTTAAAAAATTTCATTAACCTACTTTCCTGGGATCAATGATATGGAATGTGGTATAAGTTTAGGATTATATAGAGTCACCGAAACACGAATACTCATTTTTTAAAGCTAGAGAAATTACCTAAATGAACTAAAATATTTATTAAACAAATTTATAAAAAAGCATATTTATAAAACAAATTAAGCAAAAATTTCGAAATTTCTAAATTCCTAAACATAGAAACAAAATGCAGACTGAGTGAATCAAAAAATTTATACAGCTGCATCTACAGGACTTGTTCAGACTAAATAAATATGTCCTATTTCGAAATGAACAAAAAATTACAAATATGAAACAAATGTATGGGATTGGATTATGTTCATGTTTGCGATTTTTGGGTGAAAAATGGCAAGTGTTAGTAGTTTTGTTGGAAAATAGCAAATTTTAGACATTTTAGCATGAACGAGTAAATGTACAAAAAGTAGAGACAACAAAAAAATAGAAAATTGGCCAGAAATTTGTTTTGGAGGATTTCTGATGAAAAACGATTCTGATCGATTTAAAGGACCGGTCCACTTTTGGGGAGTCGATGCTGTGTGACAGAGCACAAAATTTGAAGTATTTTTTGCTTTTACGGCACTGTAACCGTAAAAAGTTATGAGCGAAACAAAATCGCGAAAAAAATTTCAAATGAATTTGAATATTGAAACGAAGAGCTTGTCAGGGATCAATCAAATTGTTTATTGAAACGATTTAATAAATCATTATAAAATTCGAAATCAGAAAAGAGTCGAATTGGCCAGTTGGTTCAATTATGCTGCTACTTGTGACCAAAAGTTCAGACTAGTTAGTGTTTGTCAGGGCCGCTACTAATTCGTTCGGAAATTTTTGACTTCACTAATTTATCACTAATAGCATCACTAATTTCGTTCGGACGCGTTCGGACACATCACTAATAGGCGTTCGGACGCGTTCAGAAACGTTCTGACGCGTTCGGAAACGTTCAGATGCGTTCGGAAATGTTCAGACGAGCGCCCGAACGTATCCGAACGTTTCAGAACGTGTCCGAACGCCTATTAGTGATGTTTCCGAACGCAATTAGTGAAGTTATTAGTGAACTAAAGTCCGCTCGGGAGCCGTCCGAACGTATTAATGGCGGCCCTCAGACATACGTTTTATGCGAATTTCAAGAGAACTATAAAAGCGCTTGGAAGTACTCGAAGGCGCTCAGAAGACTCGGAATCGCTCTAAAGACTCGGAGAAGCTCAGAAGCACTCGGATGCGCTCGTAGGCACTCGGGGGCTCTCACAAACTCTCGGAAGTGAGGCCGTACGCCAACGGCGCTCGGTCTCTAGGTTCTGTTTAAAAATGTTGAAAACGCCGTTTTCAAAAAACGACATCAAACTCCAAACGACCCATAGGTTTTTCTGTTCAGGAAATCGATTCCTGATCTAATTGATCTTTCCCTGATCCCCCTAGGCAAATTTCCATGACTCCCTTGGTTCCTATAATATGCCAATCTTTATTCTAATACAACCTTTCCGTTCAAATTCGAAAAAATAACCGGAGCAAGTTCCCCTGGTTCCCGCCACTTAACGTTGACTAAACCGGCAAACAAAATTTTTTATTTTCTTCCGGAAATTATTCATTTAGGGGTAATTTTATGCGAGAAATTGATTGCGCGCACTCCTGCAACCTGAAAACTACAGAAAAATGGTGAACATTTGCAAAAAACGACCACGCAGGGATACATGGGAATGCAATTCGATTTTCTCGAGAAATGAACACATATCCCCTTCATGCATCCCTGCGTGGTCGTTGTTGGCGAATTTTCACCATTTTTCTGAAGTTTTTAGGATGCGGGAGTGCGCGCAATCTTTTTCCCACATAAAATTACTTCTAAATGGGTAATTTCCGGAAGATATAAAATTTTGTTTGCCGAATTTAGTCAACGTTAAGTGGCGGGAACCAGGTGAACTTGCTCCAAATAACCCCTTTATCAAATAAAAATAAACTTTAAAATAAATTTAAATTGGTTAAACAGAAATTTAATTAAAAATTCTTAAACAAATCTAACATTTTCGATCATCTGGATAAAACTAAAACACAATATGTGCATCCGTCTCACAGCAGGACATTTTTTATAGGCGCCATTATGTTTATGGGTTTAAAAAAAGAACTGCGAGGCCTTGGCCTCTATGAAAGAGAAGACGAGGCTCGCGGTTTTACACACACAGTCGACGAAATATTGCTGCCAATGACGAGGTCCAAATGAGAATATTAAATTCGGAAGGAAGAAAAGAAGAAAAGTTGCTGAGCAGGAAAACTAATAGTTTGTTCCTTTGTTTACGCAAGTTGAAAGTTTATACTCTTGAGTCAAGTGTCAATAATTTTTTGTTTAGAAATGTCATGAAATTTCGTCTATAAAAAATTACATTTTTTTATAATAAAAAAATTACAAAAATATAGACTCATGGGCAAAATAGTATAAGGAGGCAAGATGTTTGTTTTTTCTTTATGAAACATTTGAGATATTGTCATTTAAACATATGAAACAGTTGGAATATTTTTTTAAATACCAGGAGCCGAGAGCTCCGCGCTTGGGGGAAGGTAGTGACTCCGAGAGATACTCCCGAGCATTCATTTTTGGATTGGGGTCGAAAATCCCGGCTTCAGAACTGGTAAAAGTCGGAACCGGGACCTGAAAAAAGCCGGGATTTCCGTCCCGATTCCGTACGAATTGAGGGGGTACTGTACCCTTTTTGGTGACCTATGCCTTCAGGTCTGGACGGCTAAATATGTAAACGTTTTAAAGTGAAATGTTTGTCAGAGCCAAATCTTGGAAAAATGAGGAAATGGAGAAATTTTCTTTTTGTAAGGTACATGTTATAAAATTTATTCCAAAAATAATAACAAATCAATTGAAAGATCCAATAACAAAATCACTAATAACAGCAAAATGATCAGACGGCCAATCATTTTCTTCGTGATTTGGACTTGTTTCTATTTTCTCTATTCCAGCATAGAGTTTCGATTCAATAGCATCAATATTCGCACCAAGATAATAAATAAAGTCTATACGGTCTTGTGGCTCTGGCTCAGTTGTGTTTTCATACAATTTACAAACCGTGGACCAGGTGATGCCTAAAAATTTTTTTCAGTAATAAAAAAATTAAATTACCTGGATTGGCTAAAGGATCAGGATTGATTTTCCGAAAAGAATCTATAAAACCTATATCGGTTAAAAGTTTTGATGTCGGCCATTCGAAGGTCCAGTTGTTATGTAGGAGCCTAAGAGTGTAAATTTGTATATACCAGATTTCATACCTTTGAGCTTATTAAAAAAATAATTGAAAATTTTTTAAATAAAGAGCATGTGATATTGTGGCTGCGTTCCTGACTTTAACCGTACGGGCCTGTGGGGTCCTAAGAATCCCCATAGAGGTTATGGAGATATCTAAACACTCTGTGATTGCCCCGTAGCACTTATAAAGTTCCGTAGAGCCTACGAAGCAAATACAGGTTCCTTATTGTCTATAGAAGTCCGTACAGGGTGTTTATGGATTAAATGGCCTGTAAACGGTCATATGGGCTCCCATCAACTGTAGGGATCCCGTATTTGCTCCGTAGGCCCTACGGGAACTTTATAAGAGCTACGGGGCTACCATGGGGTGTTTAGATATCTTCATAGCCTCTACGGGGATTCTTCGGACCCCACGCACGTTTAAAGTCAGGAACGCAGCTTGTAAGGCTTAGGTTTATCATAGGAATAAGCTTAGTCTTAGGTCTAGGCTTAGGCTTATCATAGGAATAGGCTTAGTCTTAGGCCTAGGCTTAGGTTTATCATGGGAATAGTCTTAGGCAGGGTTACCATATTGCCATATAAATATGGCAATGCCATAGACTCTTGCCATACTTTTCATAATCATTTGACATTGAAAAATATGGCATATACCATATTAAAAAAAAATTTCCATGTTTTTGTCATATTTTTAGTCATTTTGGCCATAATTCCAAGGTTTGCATGTGGCAACCCTAGACTTAATCTTAGGCTATCTTATAGTATAGGAGCATCCTTTATTTAATGATGGAAAATTTTTCTTTATGGTCCAGGTTCAGATTTTCGTTGTAATAAACAAATTTTAATGGACATAACTTTTGCCCACTCCCATCCCATAAAATTACCAATTTTGCTCGATCTTTTAAATTTATGAATCTACTTTGTCGATTCAATATAGTCAAGATGAGAAGGTGCGTTGAAATCTCCACAAACGATCACCGGTATATGAGAACTTTTATCCACAGATTTACGAAAGAATTCATTTTCAATCATATTACGAATTTCGTTAACACGTGCTGAATTTTTTGCTAAAATAAATTTTTTAAATTGAACTCTTTTGAAACTATTACCTTCACAATCATAGACAGTCTCTTTGTTACAATTGAGAAGTTCCCGCATTGCATAAGGGCCATAGGATCTCCAATCTGTATGAAGATTCCAGACAACAATCTTTTGGCCGTTGTTGAGTTTTATTGTGGCTCCAACAGAGCTGTTTCTAACTCCTGAAGTTGTATCCCATTGAAAAGGCATTGTGGTTTCTCCAAAGGTGTCTGTAAACTAAAATTTTTGATATAAAGGTCCTATCGATTGATCGATCAATTGGTCGGTTCAGATCAGTTCATTTCGTCCATATCAGTCAAGATATGTTTATATCGGTCCAGATCTATCCGATCTGAGTAGATATGGATTGATACGAACCGATCTATTTCCCTGTGAGCCGATCTGGGCCAATCGAGAAAGGTCGTTTCTTCTGAATTTATCTTGATCTGGACAGATTTGGACCAACCTGAATCAATCTGGGCTGATCTGGAATTATCTGATCCGACCTTACAGCGCTTTGGACCGACCTCATAGAGCACTAAAATGCTGAAAAGATAAAAATAAAGATCATGAAAAGTGACGCATTTTTCGATTTTACGACAGCCTCTGAATCGTTGTAGGCCCAAATTTAAACAAATTTGCCAATCGACCCAGTTGCCGAGCGCTTCAAAACGAGTACCATATCATGGGTTTTCGGAGGTTTAACCATACATGCACAAGCAGGGGCACACGTGTACAAACCCCCCTCCAAAATTTTGACCCTTTGCGCGCGGAACATAAAATTTCGATTTTATGCTAGGCGGGTTTTGGCGACCTTTTTTTTTTTTTTGGTTGATTTTTTTTTCGTATTTGGTTTCGGGGGTGGGGACTTGACTTAAAATTTTCAAAAAATCACCTTGGTCCCCCAAGGTCTTGCGCGTGGAGCTCCGCGCGCGGACCTCGATTTGGCTTGCGCGCGGCGCGCGACCCCCCCCAATTTGGGGGGGGGTTGGGGGGGGNCTCGATACGACGAATTGAGGGGGGGTGCAGCCCCCCCCCCCCCTTGTGCATGTATGGGTTTAACCCATGGCCGATTAGTTAACGTGTTCGGCTTTCACTAGTAGACCGGTGGTTCGATTTCGCTCTCAAAAGTCATTGTTTATTTTGATGTCAAAATTCATGAAAATTTTTGCATATCCACATTTTTATGTGGGGGAAACGATGGCGCTATTATTTTTTCACAAAAACTTTTGGAAAAATCAATAATCTAAAACTTTTTTCTCTAAATTTCAAAATTTTCATGGAAAAATAATATCGCCATCATGTTCCCCGCATAAAAATGTGGATATGCAAAAATTTTCATGAATTTTGACAACAAAAGAAAAATGACTTTTGGGCTCGGGATTGAACCTATTACGAGTGAAGGCCGAGCATATTAGTCAATTAGCTATGGGTCAAACCACCATATACCAATGATATGGTGCTCTTTTTGAAGCGCTCAGAGCTGAGTCGATTGACAAATTTGTTTAATTTGGGCCCTTGCCTGCATCTTTTTAGCATTTTGGTGCGCTGAGATCAAGAGAGAGAACTGGATTGATCTGTTTCGAACAGGGATAATCTGCAGCGAGTTAGGGTGAATTTGAGCCGGCCGAAGGCCCGGAACATACTTGATGTCTTGTCAACAATACATTATCCGAATATTTTCCGGACCCATAAAAAGCTTTCCAAGGTTCTCCAAGCCTCTTAACAAAATCATCTGCAGTTTGGGAATCATAAACTTCCTAAACTCTTGGGCTAGCTTAAAAAATTATATTGGCTTACTTGTAAGGCAACAACATCCGGATTTACAGCGTTAATATGCCTAGCAATTTTATCTCTGCCATTTTTGACTTTATCACCAGAACACCAAGTATTAAAGGTCATAACTCGAAAAATACGGGGCTCGGATGAAATATTATTGGATCTCATTTTTAATATCTCTTTTTTAAGTAAAATTAAAAATAAAATTACACTAAATTTTTTTCTTGCGATTAAAACCTTTTAAAATTCTTTAAAACTTAAAGATAATGCCAATCAAATTATCTTCATAGTATTTTTAAAATTTTTAAATGTCTTAACCATAGATTAAAAAAGTTAAAGGACTACCCCCACTCGAAAAAAACTTATATAAAAATAATTTATTCGGAAAGATCTTGAAAATGTGAGCATTTTTCGTTTTTACGACAACCTCTGAATCGTTGTAGTTTTCGAGATAATTGCTTTTGAAATTTGAATTTGTATTATTGTTTCCGTTGTAGTACACAAACTTTTTTGAATTTTTGCATAAAATTTGATTTTTACAATAGTGAAGATATTTACATTGAAATTTGACGATTTTAGTGCAAAAATTCAAAAAAGTTTGTATATTACAACGAAAACAATAACACACATTCAAATTACAAACGCAATTATCTCGAAAACTACAACGATTCAGAGGCTGTCGTAAAATCGAAAAATGCTCCACTTTTCATGATCTTTCAGAATAAATTATTGTTATATAGGGTTTTTTCCGAGTGGAATGGTCCTTTAAGCTTCGATTGTGTAGGAATAAATGGCTCAAAATTCATCTTGAACTGGAACATGGAGGTCGAATATGGAAAAAAATCCTCAAAGGAAAATCATAAAACGACTTACACCAACCGACTCAGACGAGTAGAACGAATACCATAACATGGGTTTCCCAACCCGATCCCATGGTCGAGTAGCTAAAATGACAGATTTGCAGTTGGTAGGTTCGGGTTCGAATCAAGCTTCGAATTTAAAGTTTTCCAAATTCCATGAAAATTTTTACATATCTCAATTTTGGCCTTTAAAACACTTTTAATCATTGTTGGGTTAGTAAATATTTACTGGAGATATTAGTAATAGTAATTTTAAGTTTATAAAGCCTAAACTACTACAGAGGCCAAAATAAGATGTGCAAAAATTTTCATGAATTTTAGACAACTTTAAATTCGAAGCGGATTTGAACCCGAGCCTATAAACTGCAAATTTGTCACTTTATCCACTCGGCCATAGGATCTGGTTGAAAAACCCCATGTTATGGTATTCATTCTACTCGTCTTGGCGAGCTGAGTCGATTGGTGTCAATAGTTTAAAAAAATTTTTCTTTGCGGAATTTTTTCCATTTTCGACCGCCATGAAGAAAGTTTGACTCTCCCCCCCCAGGAGGTCAAAATTTATTTTCATCAAATTAAAAAGTTGTAAAATCAACCACTTTTATTCTTTATCATTATATATTTATTAATTAATATATTATCTCTGCAAAAGCATAACAAAAATACTCATGTTTTTTTAATCAATTTTAACCACTGCTTGGAATTACACAGAAAATACAATTACAAAGATTAGCAGATGTACAAATACCTCCTCTACAATTTATTCCCGTACAGAAATTGTTGCAAGTTCCTTGATCCGGACAAGTAGTTGATTCTAAATTTTTTATATACTTTTAAAATCAAGTACAGGAAAAAATGAAATTCTTACGATTTTTGAGCGATTTTTTCAATAATTTTCAAGTTGTTAAATTTTCACCAAAATAACCATATAGGATTTTTCTTATGCAAGGAATCGATTTCGAGCATTTCCCAAACTTGAAAACGTTTCCCTTACCTTTATTTAGCCTATTTTCGCTTCAAAAACATATTCCTCTTCCCTAATTCAGGGGAGAGGTTAATTTTCAAGGTTCATCAATGATTCCTGGCATAGAAAAACCCCCTATAAGGTTATTTTAGTAAAATTAAAAGACTTGAAAATTTTTTTAAAATATGCGCAAAAATCTCTTTTTTTGCGTCACTCTGTAATAACTTACGTGCTGGACAAGTAGTACATTCGCATCCATTTGTCGTATCACAAGCTCCACTTCTGCATATAGTTTGACAATGAGCTAGACATTGGGCATTCGTGCCTCCACAAGCTTAAAAAAATATAAGGAGAGAAGAAAAATACAAGGTGCCCTAAAAAAGGGCAATTTTGGGATTTTTGCGCAATTTGTTCAAAAAATTTCAAGTTTTTTAATTTTTACCAAAAATAATCCTATGGGAGGTTTTTCTATGCGAGAAATCGATTGCTAGCATTGATAGGTCTTGAAAACGCGTCTCTGATCCTGATTAAGGGAAGAGATGTGTGTATTAAAGCGAAAATAGATAATACAGGATCCGTTTGTATTGTCTATTTTCGCTTTGTATTGTCTGTTTTCAAGATCTGGCAATGCGCGCAATCGATTCATCGCATAGAATTATCCCAATAGGGGTATTTTGTTGAAAATTAAAATACTTGAAAAATTTTGAAAAAATCTCACAAAAATCCGTGGTCCTTTTTGGGGCATCCTGTAATTTCGCTGTTTGTCATGACTGTCTTAGTCATTCTGTCTGCTTGCCTATCCCATAGTATTCGGTAGAAAATGACCAAGATTAATCACATTTTTAAAAAAACTATATTTTCCATTGCTTCATCAAAATTTATCATATGGCCAACAAATGCCCCAAGACTCGTTTTTAAAATTTCGATTTTCCTTCAATTTTAGCACAAAAATGCCTATAATGTTCTTCATGGCCACCCCGGCTACACCAAATTAGCCTCTAAAACGAAGCATTTTTTGAATTTTATAATTTCTTGATTTTCGCTTCAATCCATTTCCCTTGACTCAATGTGTAAAGCGAGCAAAATTCTCGAGTATATGGAGAATACAATGAAGTCACTAACTATGAATTTATTTAAAAATCAATGTCTTACAAGATGAAGTAGTAGTTGTCGTTATGGTCTTTGAAGTAGTGGCTAAAATGTTTGTTTCATTCTTTATAAAAGAAATTTAAAAAAAATTAAAAGTTTCGATCCTGTGGGGATCGAACCTGTGGACCCAACATTGGTTAACCTGCCAAATAGACGGTCGGCTTCTTTGGCCACTGCACTATTGAGCGACAACTTTTTACACTCTTCTCATGAAACAGAATTTATACCTGCTGGACTTGTTGTTATTGCTTCATTCACACCTTCTGTTCGCATACACGCGTAGCAAAGGTCATTCATGTATACAAAAAACAGTGGAATAAATAATAAATAGTTCATTAAGAAGATAAAAACTAAAGGTTGTTCAGTGAAGTGAAAACGAAAGTGAATGAAATCGAAAACTCCATTCGATCAGGAATTTAGAGCAGGATTGGAAAACAAAGGATAAGAATAGGTGTGCAAGAAACGGGACGCTGATTGTCAATATCTTTTATTTTTATTGTTCGTGATTATCTTATGGCAGACATTTATCATAAAACAATTTATGTGTAAGTCAGAAATTCAATAATGCAAATTTTATATATGTATCTATTTCAATGATAACTTAACCTTTTCTAAACTTGAATGGTCCCTAATACCGAAAAGATGCAGGCAAAAGTCAAAATTTAAAGGTACAGGCCCAGAATGGGCTCATTAAGGCATGACTATACTTTTATGGTCACTACACCCGTTTTTTGACCCCCTGAATCCAAAAATGATGATGAAAAATTCTGAAAACCTCATCCTCATGCCTAAAAATTCGTATGAAAATGAGTATATTGGGCCATTTTAGCTCTATTTTAGAGCATTTTAGGGNCTGAAAACCTCATCCTCATGCCTAAAAATTCGTATGAAAATGAGTATATTAGGCCATTTTAGCTCTATTTTAGAGCATTTTAGAATTAAAAATTACCTAAAAATAATTTCTTTTTACGGGAAAATTGCATAATTTACCGTTTTCCACCATGCCCGGCAACTTCCAACGGTTTTTAGAAAATTTTTGAAAATAGGCCTATTGGGCCTGTATCTTTAAAAAAAATTCGTCAAACGACTCACTCGCCGAGCGCTTCACAACGAGTACCATATGATGGGGCTTTGGAGATTTAACCCATGGCTGATTGGCCACCGTGCTCGATCTTCACTCAAAGAGCGCGGGTTCGATCCCGCGCCCAAAAGTCATTTTTTTATTTTGTTGTCAAAATTCATGAAAGTTTGCATATCCGCATTTTTATGCGGGAAACACGATGGCGCTATTATTGTTCATTAAAACTTGGAAAATCTAACTTTTTTCTCCAACTTTCATGGAAATTTTTAATAAGTAATGGCGCCATTGTGTTTCCGCATAAAATGCGGGTATGAAAAATTTCCATGATTTTTGACATCAAAAAATGGCTTTTGGGCGCGGGATCGATCCCGCGTCCAAAAGGATGAAGGCCGAGCACGTTAGCTAATTGGCCATGAGTCAAATCCCTAAAACTCCATGATATGGTACTTGTTTTGAAGCGCTCGGTGAGCTGAAAGTATTTAAAATTTTGTTCTTTGCCTGTCCTTTTTCCTCCTTGGTGCGCGATGATTTTTTTTAATTCACGTAATTTTTGTTAGAAAAATGTACACAGTTCTATTACAGGGTGTGGCAAAAATTCTCGTGATTTTTTGAATTACTGCATATAGTATTTTGGCTATAACTTTTTAACCTTACATCCAATTCCGATGATCTTGGTGTCATTGGATAGCTGTAAATTCAAGCTATCTAAAGACACCAAGATCATCGGAATTGGATTAAGGTTAAAGAGTTATGGTCAAAATACTATATGCAGTAATTCAAAAAATCACGGGAACTTTTGCCGCACCCTGTAGNCATATAGGATTTTGGCTATAACTTTTTAACCTTACATCCAATTCCGATGATCTTGGTGTCATTGGATAGCTGTAAATTCAAGCTATTTAAAGACACCAAGATCATCTGAATTGGATGTAAGGTTAAAGAGTTATGGTCAAAATACTATATGCAGTAATTCAAAAAATCACGGGAACTTTTGCCGCACCCTGTAGTATATATTCAAATTTTTTATTATATTTATCATAAAGTCTCAAAATCTTTACACATAATGGCAAAAAATGATATGAATCGACTAGACAAAAAACCAACTAGACTACAGCAGATCTATAAAAAATAACTAGAGAGATCACATTCTTGAAGCACTCATTCCCATCCTGGGGCTATTGGAAGAATTGTGATTTAATAATGGCGTCGTGGTTTCATGAGCATACGAGTTTTTCCCACTCAATAATATCCTTCTTTGTTGAGGTAGAATTTGTTGTTGTTTTACCTATAAAAAATATAAAATATTGTGAGCTAGTATAGGGCCAGTCCTTGCCTCGGACAGCAGCTGCTGCGTGGCCCAATCAGCTGCTGCGTGGATCAAACAGCAGCTGCGCCGCAGCGCGCTGCACGGACTAAACAGCTGCTGCGCGCTGCGGCGCTCTGCTGTTTGGTCCCGCAGCAGCTGATTGGGCCACGCAGCAGCCGTGCAGCAGTTGCGTGCAGCGCGCAGCGCGCAGCTGCTGTCTGAGGCAAGGACTGGCCCATAGATAGCAGTTGCATTGAACGTGAAATTTTTTCGAAAATTTTTTTCTTCTTTTTTCTCTAGAAATGACCTAAATAGGGATGATTTTATGCAAATTTAGCATTCCCGAAGCCTGAAAATCTTTCCCTGAATCAGGGAAAGATTTTCAGGCTTCGGGAATGTTAAATTTGCATAAAATCACCCCTATTTAGGTCATTTCTAGAGAAAAAAAGAAGAAAAAAATTTTCGCTTTTTAATCAAAAATTTCATTTTTTCGAATTCTCATACAAATAGGAATAAAGATTTTCTTTCAGTTTTTTTCGACTTTTTTTGTTTTTTTCACCTTCGGTTTCAGTTTTTGGCCGATCGGTTTCAACTTTTTCAGTTTCGGTTTCGACTACCTAACTCTACAGGTAGCCATACCCAGACCTCCATTTAAACCGAGCTTATTTGTCTAGGCCCTGGTGATGATCAGAGAGTCAGTCCCGAGGGGGATTTCACCCTTTTTCATATTAGATGCTTACCACTTGCTCCACACTCAAAACTCCTCTTCTCTTTTTTGGCATTTTCGATCTTGCTTGAGTATGTGAATAATACATTGCAAAATTACTAACAATAACAGGTACAGGTAAGGCTATTGTCAAAACACCCGCTAGAGCACATATAGAGCCGATTATCCTCCCAAGATATGTATGCGGCGTCATGTCACCATAGCCTATCTAAAAGTAATTTTTATAGTCTATTTTCTTAACAAGTAAGAATTACAGTGGTCATGGTGACAACCGCCCACCATAGTCCAAGAGGTATACTTTGAAATTGATTATCGGGGTTCACTTCTATTCTTTCTGCATAGTAAACTAGAGATGCAAAAACGACAATTCCAAGGACTAAGAAAAAGACTAATAGCATCAGTTCTTTGGCAGAGGCTCTAAAATTTTAAAAGTGAATTTTTTTGCTGAGGGGAGGGGAGTAGCAGTTCTGAGATTTCATTGTGGGGGGGGGGCGTGCAACCAAGTAAAATCCTCAATTTTCTATCGAATTTTGGCCAAAAATGCTATTTTTCTTAAGAAATTTTCGGGTTGGGGCTGTTCTCCCTACTGGGGGCATGTCTTCCCAATGGGAGGCTGTCCCCCTCCCTAACTTCGTCGTAACGGGTCAAAAATTAGGTACCAACTTCGTATTTGGGACCCGAAAACCAGTTAATTTCCATTGATTTCGTTAAAAAATTAACAAATTTTCGCAAAATTAACGAAGTTATTCAGCAAAAATTACGAAGTTATTAAATTTCCTTTAATTTTTAAATATAATTATAACCATTCTCCTATAACTAACTTCGTATTTGAGGCCTGAAAGTCATTTTTTGCAGAAACAGTATCGTAAATCTTCACCTTGGGTGCGTGAACACCTATGGGAGGGGAGGGTATAACCAATGTTTACCTACCAATAAAGGCATTTATGTTTTGGTAAGGGGTAATAGGTAATAAACAATGGGGAGGGAAAGTAGGAAAGTAATACCTAAAAGTATGCATCAAAATCTTCAACCCCTGTGAATGTTGAGTCAATTTAAACAGCCTCATTATCCTAATAATTGAGAAAAACTCCAAATCGGCAGTAGCACCAAAAGACACAGTTAAGAAGAGATCGATATAAAAAGTCAGTGTGGCCACTATATCAATTATATTTACAGGCGCTTTGAAGAATTTTATTTTTGAAGGACACGTTAGAAACCTAAAATTTTTTAGAGCTTTCAAAAATAGGTAATTTTCATACCTTATCAA
The DNA here is from genome assembly GCA_900406225.1 of Acrobeloides nanus. Lineage (NCBI taxonomy): Eukaryota > Metazoa > Nematoda > Chromadorea > Rhabditida > Cephalobidae > Acrobeloides > Acrobeloides nanus. Next base: position 5,135 of record OZJO01000471.1, on the reverse strand, counting down.
AATTTCCACAGTAAACCATATATTACATACTGTTTCAACATACTAAAAAATTAATTAAAAATTTATATATTGGGTCGTTCGGAAAATAACTGGCTTTTGCAAATTCAATCGTATTGAAAAAAATAACTCCTTCGGGGGTTTTTCTATGCGAGGAATCGATTGATCACATTGCCGAAATGTGAAATGGTCTTTGCATTGAAACGAAAACCTGAATTTGAGGGGTAGTTCTATGCGGAAAATCGATTGCGCGCACTCCCGAATCGTGAAAGCGCTTCCTTGACCATGTTTCAGGGACTGTAAATGTTTCCTTTAGCGACTTTATTCAAAAGTTTGGATTTTTCGTATCATTTATCTTGGAAGCGCTTTCACGGTTCGGGAGTGCGCGCAATCGATTTCCCGCCTAGAAAAACCTAAGAATCGACGGTTTTTTCATAAAAATCCGAAAATGTTTGATTTTCGCTTCAATACACCCACCCTATTCCCTGAATCAGGGTCAAGGAAGCGTTTTCATGCTTCGGGAATGCGCGGAATCGATTTCTCGCATAAAATTACCCCTAGGAATATATTTTTTACAAAAATTTTCAAAAAAATTTTTTCGGAGAACGGGCTCCGATTGTTACCCCCTTTAAAAAAATGAGGTTTTCACCTTGGTGCCCCCTCTCCAACTTGTTTTTATTGTAATACTTTTTACACTTACCATAAAATAAGGATGTGGCTTGGAATTCTGTTTATCTATACCAAGAACTTGATATTTAAAAGAAGACGTATCTTTAGCATATCTTTTATTCCTTATGTGCTCCGGTTTTCTCTGCCTTATATGATGCGGTGTACTAGTGGGCGAATTCGGATTGAATTTTGAGGTACTATTTCTGGACGGTATTACTGATGGCTTGGATGTTGGAAGGGGCATGATAGTGCATGAACAATTTTCAAGACTTTCAGCAATGACAGTAACATTGTCAGCACCGATTTCATCAACTCTTAGTCCAGGATGAGTTTTAAGGCAAAAAACTAGAATAGCAGCAATAAGAAAAAATATTGATATGACGGTAACAATCTAAAGTTCAACTTTTATATCCGTTCTCGCATCATGGCAATTTTTTGTGCTCAAATTGGAGGAACTTCAAAATTTTTAAAAATAGCTATGCCAGTTGACTCAGCTCGCCGAGACGAGTAGAACGAATACCATAACATGGGTTTTCCGTCTCGAGCCCAGAAATTTTTTTGTTATTTACTGTGATGTTTATATCTTGTAGATTTTCAACGTTCCCCAATGGCGTTTCGGGTAAAAAACGTTCGCGCTCAATTGTCTGTGTAGTCTGGCAATGCAAATTTCTTTTGGCGGATTTTGGGCTAAACTATTATACAACCCGGGCTAACCTACTATACAACCACAGCAAGTATTTACTGGCGAACAATGATTGCAAAGTGTCTTAGAGACCAAGATAGAGATATGCAAAAATTTTCATGGAATTTGAACAACTTTAAATTCGGAGCGAGATTCGATCCCTAGAACTATAAACCGCAAATCTGTCACTTTGGCCACTCGGCCATGTGCTCGGGATGTAAAACCCCATGTTATAGTTTTCGTTTTACTCGTCTCGTTGAGCCGAATCGAATTGCTTGACTCGTTTTTTTAAATTTAGAATTTTCTCCAATTTTAGCAAAAAAAGTGATTAAGCCATACCAACTTGACCACATAGCTCAACTTTTTTACTCTGCCTTGAAAACTGATTTGATTTCCTTACCTTGGCAGCTTGAGATGAGCTAGGTTCATCAAACAACCTCCAAACTTTCGGCTTCAACTTTTGCCACCAACTTAAACTTTGGTTATGATAGTCATCNGATTTTATTTCCTTACCTTGGCAGCTTGAGATGAGCTAGGTTCATCAAACAACCTCCAAACTTTCGGCTTCAACTTTTGCCACCAACTTAAACTTTGGTTATGATAGTCATCTTCCCATCCAAATTTTTTATACAACTCTTCCTAAATTACTAAATTTATATTTATCTCGAAATTAAAAGTTTTTAAAAATTACTTGATTATTCAAAAATTCTTCATCAACATCTAGTTTGTCTAGGGTCTGTAAAACTTCTTGGGTATCCCTATGTTGAGTATAAGTCATCCAACAGCAGGGCTCGACTTCATTCGCGTCTATACCCCAGTACTAAAAATTATATCTTAAAATTTTTATACTCGCCTATTTTTAACCATTTCTAAATTTTTCTCGACAAAAAATTTAAATTTTTTGAAATACTATTATGATGTCACTTCCACATCATTTCCGCATAATCAATTCAAGTAACTTTTTTTGATTCTCGACTCATGTTTGTGACTTTTTTACTTCAAATTTTCAAAAATTGTTTTCATTTTTCAAATTTACCTTCAATTCTTCTTCAAATAAAGGACCACACACATCCAAAGGGTAATGTAACTTTCCAGTACGATAATAATTTAAAATTTGAGCAAAAACACCGGGATGTCTATCAAAGAAATATTCGTTTAAAACGGGGTCATAATTGGCGAGNTTTCCAGTACGATAATAATTTAAAATTTGAGCAAAAACACCGGGATGTCTATCAAAGAAATATTCGTTTAAAACGGGGTCATAATTGGCGAGGTTTGGGGTTAGCCTAAAATTTTTATACTAATATAGACCTAAGAGAATTGAATTTCCAAAAATTCAATTTTTTACAAAAACTAAAAAAAATTCAAAAATTTCAATAAAAATGATATTTTTTTCACCAAAAATCGTCAAAAAATGGCAATTTTATTCAATTTTTTGCTAGAATTTGGTTGAAAATTTACAACCAAAAAGGGGTCATCCAGATATTACGTAATCAAGCTGGGGGGGGGGGGGGGGGGGGGGGGGGGGGGTAAACCACAAAAAAGTTGATTACGTAATATCTGGATGACCCCAAAGTTGCTCCCTTGTTGAAAAATTTTGCCCCCTTTCCTAAAGATGAGTATAACATCCCTACTCTAGGCCATTTTTTCAACAAGAAAGCATTTATATTCAAAAATCGAATTAGCGAAATTTTGACGATTTTTGATGAACAATGGCGTTTTTTAGTGAAACATTGAAAAATGAACATTTTTGAAATTTTGATTTTCAACTTTTCCTTACCTAGACAATCTGGTGGCAGGAATTTTCTTGAGAGTATGTTTATATGTCTCATGCCGCACACCACCAACATTTAAAATTACCCGATATTCTGTATCCATAAGAGCACCTCTAAAATTCAATAACATCTCGATTCCTCAATTCTAACATCATTTGAACCGGAAAATTTTCGAAAATTGAAAAGAGGTTCATAAAAAAATAATACTCCAGGCCCCGAGTCATAATTTTGAATTGATACACCAGTTTTATAGGCGTGCTTCTGCTGATGAAAATCGCCTAAGAATACACGCCAGATGCGGGCGGTCTGAACAAAGGAAACAAAAAGAAGAAGAAAAAAATTATGCTTATTATTTTGATTTCGACAAAGATGCATTCCACATGTGAAAATATATATAATGATAGGGAGATAAATGGGTTTTTAGAAATTTATGGCAAAATGAAAAATTATTTGGATTTTAATAAATTTTATATGCACTAAAAGTCTAGAAATGATTTATAGTATAGAAGAAAATCTTAAAATTTTTTACGGGTCGTGAATCATGTCATACAATTTACCCGAATATACAAGGTGCCCCAAATTTTCGTAACGCTAAAAATTGCTAATAACTTAAGAACAAAAAGTCCGCATGCGATGGCCAAGTGGATAAAGAAGCCGTCCTGGTAAGTCCGATCTGGTAAGTTGGGCAATGTTGGGCCGCAGGTTAGATCCCCGGTGGATAACATTTTTGATTTTCAATAAAAATTTAAATTTTGGAGAGCAAACAATTTTTGCTCACTAAAATCCAAAATTACTCCTTTTTTTCTCACCAAAATTACTCTTTTTGCACCAAAAATGACCAAATTTTTTATTTTTCAAAAAAATGTATGGTTGGATCTTGCGGAACAGGAGGTGGGAGAGCGGTAATGTATTGTTCGTTTCCCTATTTACACTAAAAAGTTCGTACACAGATTTGGTTGATCGGTGATCGAACCGTCCGATCTGGCAAATTAAGCAACGTTGAGCCCGCAGCTTCGATCCCCCGACAAAATCTTTAGTTTCAGCGATTCAAAAATAGTTGTTAAAGCAAACTTCCCATAAAATTACGTGAAAAAATTTTTCCTATCATTATTTTTCGATTTTGACTTCTGCGGGATAATATATGGCACGGGATCGATCCCCATCAACGACAAGGAAAATGCCGAAAAGGTGTGACAAGAGTAAAAATAAAAAAGTTCGCCAATCGACTCAGCTTACCGAGAGCTTTAAAACGATTACCATATCATGGGGTCTTGGGGTTTTGAGCTATGGCAGAGTGTCTAACGTGATCGGCCTTCACTCACAGGGCGAGTTCGATTCCGCGCCTTAAAGTAATATTTTTATTTTGTTGTCAAGATTCATGAAAATTTTTGCATATCCTCAATTTTATGTCGGGAACACGATAGCGCTATTATTTTACATGAAAACTTTTGGAAAAATCGAAAAAAGATTTTTTGAGACTTTTCCAACTTTTCAAAAAGCTTTCATAGAAAAATAATAGCGCCATCGTGTTTCCCGTATAAAAATGTGGATATCAAAAATTTTCATAAATTTTGACAACAAAATAAAAATTACTTTTGGAAGTGGGATAGAACCCTTGCCATATGAATGAAGTCTGAGTGCGTTAGCCAATTGGCCATGAGTTAAATCCCCAAAAACCCATGATATGGTACTTTTTTTAAAGTACTCGGCGAGTTGAGTCAAATGTCAAAATTCTTTTATATTTTGATCCTTGACTGCACCTTTTTCCTCTTTGGAATGCCCTGCCCGCATGGAAAATTTTTTTCCAGGATCGGGGGAGGGTTGGTTGCATCCCTTGCGTACATCACTGCATTTGATCGAAAAATTAACACGCTAGCCACTCGGCCATAATTCACGCGTTTGCTTGACTTTTTTAGAATTTTCAAAACCAGACACAACTTTTAAAGCCTAAAAGAAAATAAATCAAAAATTTTATCCAATATCATCAATAAAAATTGATGAGATAAGTTAGT
>OZJO01000470.1:0-17222 GCA_900406225.1 Acrobeloides nanus | reverse complement strand
AGACGGCGTCCGAAAATCGTGCCGGAAACGTGTTTGAATTTGCCTGAATATTAACACGAAAACCCTGAATTTGGTTTCGTTTCATTATGCTGTTTCATTCGTATCATTTCATTTGAATTTGCGTGAATATTAACACGAAAGCCCTGAATTTGGTTTCATTCCATTATGTCGTTTTATTCGTGTCGTTTCATTCTTGTCGTTTCATTCTTGTCGTTTCATTCGTATCGTTTCATTTGAATTTGCCTGAATACTAACACGAAAACCCTGAATTTGATTTATTTTCATTATGTCGTTACATTCGATCGTTTCATTTAAATTTGCCTGAATATTAACATGAAAACCCTGAATTTGGTTTCGTTTCATTCGATTGTTTCATTTGAATTTGCCTGAATATTAACACGAAAACCCTGAATTTGGTTTTGTTCCGTTATTCATTTCATTCGTATCGTTCCATCCTCTTCGTTCCATTAGAGCCTATTTTACGAGTCACTTTAAATCATGTTCAGGTCCGAATTCGATACATTTACTGTCAAAAATGCTATCAAACTCTCCAAGCTATGTGCCGATGAAGATTTTGCTATTGTTTTTGCCATAGACTATCTTGTTGGTGTACAAAAATCTGAGGTATATCTTTGCGCTCTATGTGGCGCCACCCCTTTTGACACAGTGGACATTTGGTCCACGTTATACATTTCGCCCACGAATTTTGTCTACATGCGCATATTTCACAACGGTGGACGAAGTTCGTGGGCGAAATGTATAACATTGTCCAAATGTCAACTTGGTCAAAAGGAGTGGTGATATTGATGCACAAATTACAAAAAAGTGACAATCCTTGTCAGAAATATGCGAATTTCGAGCACGATAATATTTTGTCCATTGTGACAAACGATCAAATTTGTCACCACTGTCACTATGAACAATTTATGTTCGAGCTAAAAAAATTAGCATATTTCTGAAAAGGACTTAACTTTTTGTAACTTGTACATCCCTATCACCAATCCTAAAATTTTAGTCGTCGGTGTCAAACAGCCGTTTCATAATGGTTTGCTGGGGCGCTTGGTGTCCATATCAGAACAGCACGTTTTCTTTATCGGATAGCATTTCAGTACCTTTAGTCGGTGGGCCAAGGCCGAATGCGGATGAGGTCTTCTGCTTCAGAAGTCTGTTACGGATTCGAGAAAATGAGTATGAAGCATTTTCCGACGGAAGACCGCGAATCATTTTGAGATTCAATTTTGCTCTTGTTGGCTCAACTGTAAGCATTAGACTTACAAATTTGGCACATGATTTTCTTAGGATAATCGCTTATTGCTTCAAATCTTGTCAAGAAGTCGAGCTGAAACCTCTGGTAGACAAACAACCCCTCTGCCAAAGCCGGACATTGTCGTCAAGCCTAGGAAAGAGGTGCCTGTTGAACTTGAAGAAGAGTCTGAAGAGGTCATAACACATCCAACTCCTAGATACCCTGTAGTAGATCATATAATCGAGGAACCTATCTTGACTCCGTACAAGGTAGAGAGAGAGAGTCTATATATTTTTGTGCTTTCTACAAAGTTTCACATACATGGTGTTTTAGCACAACCTCCTATCAAAGAAAGTTGAATAGCTCGGTAAATCGCTCGTTGAATTCACCCAGGTTTAGGCTTAAGCTTAGGCCTAGGCCTAGGCTTAGGCCTAAGCCTAGGCTTAAGCCTAAGTCTAGAGTTTCGTAAAAAAACATATTGAGGAAATTTAATTCAAATTTGCGAGACTACCGAATTTCGATGCGCTCTATCGATTAGTGGCGGAATTTTTCAAAAATTCCCAAGAAATTCAAATTCAAGTTTTCGTTTCGATACTCAGACTCGTTAAAAATTTTTGAAAATGTTTGCATAATGCCACCCCAATGTTCATCTAATAAAATGCAAAAGACTGCATTCAAAAATCTTTTATAATTCGTTGAGCTATTCAACTTTCTTTGATAGGAGGTTGTGCTGATGAAACACCCTGTATTTTGGTGTTCATTATTTGGTTGACAAGTGTTTTTTTTTCAAGGATCTTAGCCGAAGACGAACATTTTCAACTTTTGAACGCCGTCGAGAAACACATGTGGAGGCAGATTACACAATTGAATCGACTTCTGCAAGGTTAGCTAACCATATAAAACCTCAATCATTGCATAAACTTTTTTTGAAACAACAAGGGGGTGCCCCAAAAATGGCACTTTTGAGATTTTTTCAAGTTTTTTAATTTTCGCCAAAATAACCCTATAGGGGGTTGTTTTATGCGAAGAATCGAATGCGTACATTGCCAAACCTTGAAAATGCTTCTCCGACCTTGTATTAGTCTATTTTCGCTTCAATACACTCATCTCTTCCCTGAATCAAGATCAAAGAAGCGTAATAAGATAAGAGCGGTTCAATAAAGATGCAAACAATGATTAGTTTTTAGCGTTTCAACATTTTCACGAAGTGTACTTTCATATCTTGCTCGAATCAACTTTCCACAAATTTTCGATCGAAATGGCGAGCTGCCAACCGTCGTCGACCCAGCTTCGAGAAAGCAGATCAATCCAGAATTGGAGTTAACCAGCCGATTGGACACGAGTGAAGTTGTTCTCCAAATTATGGCCATTACCAAGTAGGTAACTAGTGTTAGATCCTGAAGTCCGAGATCGATCTCTTAGCCAGGACGGGATCGAGTTTCGAGCAAAAATTTTGGGACGAGATCTAACACTACTTGTAACAAAAGCCTGGCACTTATGCACTATTCCCCCAGGATGAAAACAAAAAAAATCAATTTTTCATCTTTTTTTAGGCTTTGGTTTAGGCTAAAAGCTTAGAACTAGGTTTAAGCCTAGTTCTAAGCCTAAGTCTAGGTTTAGGCCTAGGCTTAGATCTAGGCCTAAGTCTAGGTCTAAGCCTAAGCTTAAGCCTAGGCTTAGGCTTAGATCTAGGCTTAAGCCTAGGTCTAAATCTAGGTCTAAGCCTAAGCTTAGGCTTAGACCTAGACTTAGGCCGAGGCTTAGTCTTAGATCTAAGCCTAGGCCTAAGCCTAGTTCTAAGCCTAAGCCTTTAGCCTAAACCAAAGCCTGAAAAAAATGAAAAATTGATTTTTTTTTGTTTTTAGCCTGGGGGATAGTGCATAAGTACCAAAGTCTTATATACCTGTTTAGTGTAAAAAATTCGTATTTTTCACCAGCTCATAAAATATCCAGATACTTTTTTACTCTTCAATTTTATCGATTCTCGACATTGACCACAGAAAGGCTAGTAGCATATCCAAGCGATGGAAAAAAGCCCAGAGATCCTCTNGATTGATGATAATAATCAGGTTATCGAGCAAAATGGAAATGGTCTCATGGTGAGAGCTATGTTCTTATTAGGGATGCACGGTTTAAAAAAGTGGCAATCCTTGTCACTCACCAGAAAAATGCGAATTTTGAGCACGAACATAAAGTGTGCATAGTGACAATTTGGACAAATTTGTTCCCTTTGATACGATGAACAAAATATTTTCGTGCTCGAAATTCGCATATTTCGGGTCGGTGACAAGGATTGCCACTTATGTAACTTCCTTAGTTTTTATTAGAGAGCGGCAAAAGTACCAAAATAAAATCTTGGGCAAGAATCTTGGTGGACTTTCAGATGTGCCAAACAAGATCTTGATCTTGGTCAAGTTCCTGATCTTGATAAAGTTCTTGATCTTGATCTTGGTCAAAACCTTGATCTTGCCGATCTCTAGTTCTTATCCATAACTTACACCCCTATACCTGACCATTTTGGCCTCATCGAACCACTTTCTAGATACGCCTTACTGTCGACAAAGCCTCTATAAGAAAAAGCAATCCCGACGACTTTATCCAATACCTTATATGGCAGAACCTATATATCGATGTCTGGGATGCCGATTCACTCATCCATATCGGCACAGCTGTACTCCCTCTACGATTTCTCTGCCGTCAAGGATGCGAAGCTGTCCAAGCTCATGTTCAATGTCCAATAATCCAAGCCGGCTTGCCAAAAGAACCTGTTGCAACAGGCTTGTTGTATCTAAAGTTGGCCAATGTTGGGCATCCTTCGAGCAATCAAACGGGTACACACAGAAAGCTTAAGATGCGATATGACGGTTTTTTTATAGATTTGTACAATAGTCGAAACAGTGCGGTGGCAGTAGTGAGCCAGAGATTACTTCGATTGGGCCAAGGAAAGCACGAGAGTTATCGAATTCGGGCAAAGCCATTGAATGCAATTCATGAAAGTGCTATACAGAGGTTTCTTACGGCTCAAAAGTGAGAATCATAGGTTACCAAGAGGGGGTATAGTACCATCCTCGGACCTTCCGCCTTTATAGTCATTCATCCATCCATCATGAGAATTCGTGTACCCTCCCCCTTCCAAATCATTCATCTTATAAATTTTTGAAAATTTTATCATGTACCCCCCCCCCCTGAAAGGCCATTCATCCATCCATCCTGAGGGTCCTGTGTATCCCCCCTACTGGTAAACTATGGTGAGAATTTTCTCAAAAGTAGGAGCTACACAATGGGTGCGTTCCTAAGCTGAACCGTACGGATCCGTAATGATCACTGTCAACCGTACGGTCAACCGTGAACCATACAGCTCCCCGTAGGCCACCCGCACAGGGATCGTACGAGTGGACTACTCAGCTACGGGGAGCCGTACGGTTGACCTAAGGATCACGGGTGGCCTACGGGACCACGAGAAGCCGTACGGTTGACAGTGATCAGTACGGATCCGTACGGTTCAACTTATGAACGCACCCAATAAGGGGAGGGCATCCATGTGAAAAATTTTTTCTAGAAATGACCCCTAAAAACATGCGGGGAATCCGAGTTTGACATTTTCGAAGCGAAAAAACGCTTCCTTGATTCAGGGAAGGCATGTGTATTGAAGCGAAAAGTTACAAACATACGATTTTTGCCTAAAAACGAATTTTCTCGATTCCCCGCCTAGAAAAACCCCTATAAAGCTGGTTTCCCTGCGAAAATTCGAATAGTTCATTTCGCTTCGTTACGCATAATCTCTTCCCTGAATCAGGGAAGCATTTTCAGGGTTTGGAAATGCGCGCATTCATAAAATTTCTTCTAGACTCGACATTCATCAACGAAAAGAAGAGCTATTTACAAATGAAAATATCAATCGTCTACGGCAATGGAATGAACTGAAAAAGCAACAAGTGACAACTATTCCAAAGGTAGGGTGGCTCTTGATCTTTTTTGTTTACGAAAATTTTTAGTCCTCGTTGAAATGCTTTATTTTCCAAGAAGAGCTCGAAGCATACAAATTAGTGCGGAACGAAGGCAAGGCATCCAAATTGCTCAAAGCGGTTTTTAAAGCCATCACTGTCCAACATACGATTCAACCAGAATTCGGCCAAGTTGAATTCTTTGAGTTTGTGCTACACAATACTTATACACAGCCGATCAATTGCATTTTAGACATTAATGATAGCAGGCTAAGGTATAGTATATATATGTTATCGTTTTATCTGATCAAACTAGTTTTATCTGAAAGGCCTAAGTTTAAGCCTAAGCCCAAGCCTAAGCCTAGGCTCAGGCTTAAGCTTAGGCCTAAGCCTAGGCTTAAACTTAGACCTAAGCTTAAGCCTAGGCTTAGGCTTAAACTTACTTACTTACTTATTGTTAGGCCTTTCAGATAAAATAATATTTATCTGATAAAACTAGTTTTATCTGAAAGGCCTAAGTTTAAGCCTAAGCCTAGGCTTAGGCTTAGGCTTAAGCTTAGGCCTAAGCCAAAGCTTAAGCCTAGACCTAAGCCTAGGCTTGGGTTTAGGCCTAAGCTTAAGCCTAATCCTAAGCTTAAGCCTAGGCCTAGTCCTAAGCTTAAGCCTAAGCTCAGGCTTAAGATTTGGCTTAGGTCTAATCTTAAGCCTAAGCCTAGGCTTGAGCTTAATTTCAGATCAAAAGCTAAGATATAGTATATATAGAGTTACATAACAGGTCATAACTATAACACCTTTAGAGTGATCACAAATGCCGATGAATGGAAATTCTTCAAGGCTGCCAACAACTTGAAAACTCCACTCGAACGAGATCTAATCCAGTTTGAAGACACTGGTGAAATATCCATTTTCCTCAATGCTATGGAAACTGTGCACGTACCATTCAAATATGATCCATTCTATGTGATGGATTCGAGAGAGCCGATGAGTATTTTGCTAGACCCTTTTGAAATTAAAGTATACTTTTTTATAGGGTGTCCCCCCAAAAAGTGGGCAATTTTTGAGATTCTGTAATTGCCTTGAAGATGGGATACCTCTTTTCTTCTCCTTAGTGTTAACTCTTTCATTTTGTGTTAAGACTAGAGTAAAATTTGGAGCTGTTACTCCAAGTAACAGCTCCAAATTTTTCGATATACCCCTCTAGATGCAACTTTAGAGTAAAATTTAGGCAATTTTCAAACGGGCAGATACAGGAGAACCATTTTCTATTTTCGAGCTCACTGTACAACATCACAGACACATATTGGGCAATTCGCTACGTTGGTTTCATGAGGAATCGACAAAAGTCTCGAAATTGATCAGAATTCATGGAATTCGAGGTGAGCTTTTGATGCTACTAACACAATAGGGGGGTCACCACGTGAAAACTTTTTAAAATTTTTTTCTGAAAATGACATCTCTAGGGGTAAAAACATGCGGGGAATCTGAATTTGATATTTTTGAAGCGAAAAAACGCTTCCCTTATTCAGGGAAGGCCTGTGTATTGAAGCGAAAAGTTGCAAAATCACCCTCTCCTATTGTGTAGTAGCTCCGAACTTTTTTAATTTCGTGCAAAAATTTTATTATATTTTTTAAGAAAATAGACGCGTTCTACATGTTCGAACAACTGATTCAACAGTTTTATGTTCTTTACGAAACAGCCCAAATGGAGGACAAGAACTTTTAGTTACGGTAAGAAAGATGGTCATTTTTGAAAAAAAATTTTCGAGTCAAAAAAGGGGATGTATCGAAAAAGTGAATCAGGTAACGTGTGCATTGAAACGAAACGTGGATCCTTATATAGCTTCTTTGATGCATCCCTGCGTGGTCGTATGGCGGGAAGATAAGGATTAGTATTAACTTAGTACTAAATAATCCTGATTTTTCCGCCATACGACCACGCAGGAATGCATCAAAAAAGTGAATCAGGCAACGTATGCATTAACCGAAGCGTGAATCCTTATATAGCTTTTTTGATGCATCCCTGCGTGGTCGTATGACGGGAAAATCAGGATTAGTACTAACTAATCCTGATTATAGTTAGTACCAATAGTTAGTACTAATCCTTATTTTCCCGTTATACGACCACGCAGGGATGCATCACAAAAGATATACAGTAAACGTTCGATAATCGGGCATCCCTTTAATCGGCCCCCCTCAAAAATTCGATAATCGGGCCCCCCTCAAAAATTCGATAATCGGCCCCCCCTCCTCTAGGGTGGCCCGATTATCGAACGTTTACTGTATAAGGATCCACGTTTCTTTTCATTTCGATGTACAGTACTAACTAAACCTGACTTTCCCGCCATACGACCACGCAGGGATTCATCTTTCTCAACTTTCTTGTGGTAAAAAAATTCAATTTAAAAAAATCTTTATCGGATTTTTTGAAATGTGTTATCAATTTTGGGATCAAGCTCTCTCTCTTGTCTATACATAAAACGTTTAGTGCCATGCAAATGAAGCTGCTCAGGTGAAAACTTTTCTAGTTATGTTGTATGCTGACCGCTATTACCACCGCCAATTATCAGTGTGGCAAATTTCCATTCATTCCATGCAAAAATTGAATATTGAAGCAATTCAAGAACAAGTCACAAAAGTTCCATTATTTTTCAGGTTTCAACATTTCGATCCAGCATTTACTCTAAAAATTTCTTAAATTTAGAGCCGGCTTCGATCAACTTATTCAATTCTTCAGCTCATCGGAAGCTCTTACAGTAATGCCAAGTCAGCCTTTTGTCTCAACACCACAATTTTTAAATGATATCAAAGGAAGGTTGAAACCAAATTTTTCTGGTATAGGTTCAAGGGGGTAACCTTTACAGCCAGATCTAGAAAAAATTTTTTCGCAAATTTGTGTAAAAAAAGTTCTTCTAGGGTGATTTTAGGCTTAGGCTTGGGTTTAAGTCTAAGCCTAAGCTTAAACTTAGGTCTAAGCTTAAGTCTAGGTCTAAGCCTAGGCCTAAGCTTAAGCCTAAGCTCAAGCTTAGGGTCGCCACAAGCACGGCACAAGCTATCGTACGAAAGTACAACGGCCCCACAAGCTATCGTACGAAGTCATCGTACGACCGTAAAATTACGTAAGGGTACAACGAAATCGCCACAAGCTGTCGTACGATCGTACGACGCAGTACGATGGCATTGTACGAAATTCGTACGATAGCTTGTGGCCATTTCGTCCGTCGTACGAGTGTATTTTACACTCGTACGATGACTTCGTACGATAGCTTGTGCCGTTGCTTGTGGGGACACGATAGCTTGTGGCAAAAAAAAATTTCGCAAATTTGTGTAGAAAAGGATCTTCTAGGGTAATTTTTATGCGAGGGAAACAAACTTTTGATATATAAAAAGGTAGTTTTTTAAAGTAGTTTTCTCGATGAAAATGGCCTATGGGTCCAAAGAAGGAACTTTTCTACACAAATTTGCGAAAAAAATTTTTTCGGAGAGACTGTAAAGGTTACCCCTTCAAGATAGAGTTCGTTTGAAGCACATTTCAATTGTTAGGGCAACGGACAATAATCGTAACCGTTGTGGATGTAAATTTACGTCGGTTGTTATATGCCTGGCTATTGAACACAATCGTATGTGAGCCAAATATTCTCAAGACATTCGAAGTCAAAATTCCTTTGACAGAAACGAAAACTATCCAACGAGTAAGCATAGATGGCCAGGAGAAAAATTTTTGTTGTTGTCTTTTTTAGAAGATTAGCCTAGAAAATCCTTACAGCGTTCCTCGAAAATACAGAGTCCATACATCAAATGAAGAAATTGTATCACCAGAAGAAGAGTATTATGACCTCGAGCCTCAAGAAAGAGTGAATATCTTGCTCAACTTCTACCCTTTGCTACTAGAAAAGCCAACCATTCTCGAGGTTTTAAAAAGATATGTTAGGGTCTAATATAGTGTTTTTAGATTCTGGTGTTTATTGAAAATTCTGAAACTACCCAACAAGAAGAAGCCTATTCTCTTAAAATTTATTATTTTGAATGATAGATTTTGTGAAAATTACAGGGTGAGTTAAGAAAAGTGCATTTTTGTGATTTTTGGGGTCCGAAAAAATTTTTTGGGATCGGAAAATTTTTTTTACTAAAAATGACATATATAGGGGTAATTTTATGCGGGGAATCGATTGCGTACATTTTCTAAGCATGAAAAAATTATCTTGATCCTGATTCAGGGAATGGAGAAGAAAACTTGATGATTTTCGCGTCAATACACCATATCCATTCCCTGAATCAGGGCCAAGAAAATTTTTTCATGTTTAGAAAATGTGCGCAATCGATTCCCCGCATAAAATTACCCCCAGATGGATGCTAATAGAAATTTCTTCAATTTTCGCGTTAATACACCGAATCCATTCCCTGAATCAGGGTCAAGGAAGCGTTTTCATGCTTCGAGAATGCTCGCAATCGATTCTCCGCATAAAATTACCCCTATATAGGTCATTTTTAGTAAAAAAATTTTCGGTCCCAAAAAATTTTTTCGGACCCCAAAAATCACAAAAATGCACTTTTTGGCCCACGCTGTAAGATAAGTATAAATGTGAAATTTGTTCAATTTTTGCAATTAGCTAAAAATTTCACTATGAGCAAAAGGATTAATAAACAATAAACGATAAAACTAGGGATGCACAAGTCACAAAAAATCCTTGTCACCGACCAGAAATATGCGAATTTCGAGCACGAAAATATTTCAATTTTTAACGAATTTTCGATTTTTGAAGAATTTTTCAATTTTTGACGAATTCTCTGAACAGTTGATATTCGTGCTCAAAAAATCGCATATTTCTGACCGATGACAAGTATGTCACAGTTGTAACTATTGTCCATTTTTTCACCAAAAATGTAAAAAAATTGCATTTTTTCTCATAAAAATCGAAATTTTCTGAGCATTTTCATCTTAAAAACAAGCATTTCTCAAAAATTTTTCGCCTGTGGCGCTGGTTTTTTGCCTTAAAGGGGGAATGCAGATCGAGGCCGGATCTCGACTGGAAAATTTTTTTTAAAAAATGACCCTATTACCCCTAATTTTATGCGGGGAATCGATTGCAACCATAGGTGTATAAGGGGGGTGGTAGTTCCGAACGGTTGCGGTACGTTTGACGACCTTTTTTTTGGTCGACGCGCTTCACGTCACAAATTTTTTTAACGTGCCGCAAGCGCATGCGGTACGTTTTTTATTTTTCCCTTGCGGCATGCGGTACGTTTTCATTTTTCCCTTGCGGCATGCGGTACGCTTTCATTTTTCGGGCCTCATGCGGCTGTATCAGGGTGGGAGGCTCCCACCCCCTATATTTCTATGATTGCAACCATTTTCAGAGTGTGAAAACGCTTTCCTGACTCTGCTTCAGGCAATTTTAGTATATTTTTGGATTAAAAAATAACAAAAATACACTAAAATTGCCTGAATCAGGATCAGAAAAGCGTTTTCACACTCTGAAAATAGTTGTAATCGATTCCCCGCATAAAATTAGGGGTAATAGGGTCATTCTTTAAAAAAATTTTCCGGTCGAGATCCGGGGCCTATTCAAATTGTTGACTAGTGACTAGAGAATAGGAAATAAAATGGGTGACTAGTATAACTTTTTGATAGATATTCTCATGACTAGTTAGGTTTTTTGAAGCTAAAACATATATCTTTAAAATTAAGTAAACCAGTCAATAGGTTATCTTGAAACAAGTTACACTTTTCAAGCTTTGAAATTTCTCTAGTCACTTTTTTCGTATTTTTTCTAGTCACTAGTCAACTTTTTTTGACTAGCGTTGACTAGCCTTCGATTGGCTAGTCACTATTTTTATATTTTACATATATAGTCACTAACATCGTATATACGAAATTTTGCGTGAATGATAAAATTTCTATCATTTTAAAATTTGAAAAATTAAAGATGTACAACTCAAATATGCAATTTCGTCTGAAAATAAATCAAAGTATAGTAAATGTTCTTAAATTTTCAAAGCATTTTTCTTACTTTTTCTTGAAAAATTATTGTACTTAGTTCCAAAATGTGGTCATATGAGGGGGTGTATAAATTACCTCATAAGCTTCTTGAAATTACGCAACTGATCTATGTCGTTTTGTGTTTGCACTCTTAATAAATGCTGTCAGAGTTAAATATTATCTTGAGACATTTTTTAAGCTACATGTTTACTCTTGTGACAAAGCTCAACTTTGTGGGCAAAAGTCAATATGGTTTACTCCTTTGTCATAGACAACATTTTTTGATATAAAATCTGGGTTCAACCTAGACGAAAAAGCTTCTCTACCAACATGAAAGCCTTGTTTTTTACTAGCTTTTTGCTATACCTAACTGTTGTTTATTCTCAAATGTTTCAAGGACCTCAAGGTAACCCTAATACCGGTAAGCAAATGATGTCTAATTTACACTCCAACGCCCAATCTTCAGCTCTTACTCCAAACGCTCAATCTGCAACAAAGTCTCCCACAACTACAGATTGGTGTCCTCAATGCTATGCTTATCAGAGCACCGATCCCAATGACTTAAACAATGTGGTGAGTATATGTTGCCCCACGAATGATGAAGACTATACCTCATGTTTGACTAGCTGTATGACGATGGCAAAGTTCCGAAACCATGGGGACTTGTCAAAAAAGACAGGCATTCAAGAATGCTCTAACTGTTTCACTACATGTTCAATTCAGGCAGGATTATTGAGTCAAGTATCTAGCTGCTCAACGTCTTATTATCAAGCTTCTGGAATGGATCCTTTTGCAAATCTTGGATTGTGATATGTATTTTTAAATAAATAAAATTTATTATTTAAAATTTATGATTTTATGAAAATTACAGGGTGAGTTAAGAAAAGTGCATTTTTGTGATTTTTGGGGTCCGAAAAAATTTTTGGGATCGGAAACAAAAAATTACATATGTAGGGGTAATTTTATGCGGAGAATCAATTGCGTACATTTTCTAAGCATGAAAAAATTATCTTGACCCTGATTCAGGGAATGGAGTTGAAAAAGAAAACTTGATGATTTTCGCGTCAATACACCAGCTCCATTCCTTAAATCAGGGTCAAGAAAATTTTTCATGCTTAGAAAATGTGCGCAATCGATTCCCCGCATAAAATTACCCTTATATGGGTCATTTTTAGTAAAAAAATTTTCGGTCACAAAAAATTTTTTCGGGCCCCAAAGATCACAAAAATGCACTTTTTGGCCCACCCTGTAAGATAAGTATAAATGTGAAGTTTGTTCAATTTTTGCAATTAGCTAAAAATTTCACTATGAGCAAAAAGATTAATAAAAAACATAAACGATAAAACTAGGGATGCACAAGTCACAAAAACGACTATTCTTGTTACCGACCAGAAATATTTCGAGCGAATTTCGAGCACGAAAATATTTTGCCAACGAATTTTTCAATTTTTGATCAATTCTCTGAACAATTGATATTCGTGCTCAAAAATTCGCATATTTCTGACCGGTGACAAGTATGTCACTGTTGTAACTATTGTGCATCCCGATAAAACAGAGGTACATCCAAATGAGGTGATTTGAATAATAATAAAAACAAGGTATAAAATTAGAGTTTAGTGAAAAAAATGTCGCCAATCGACTCAGCTCGCCGAGCGCTTCAAAATGAGTACCATACCACGGGGTTTGCCCATGACCGGATGGCTAAAGCGCCATAGCCTAAGGATAAGGCTAAGCCTAAGGTTAAGCCCAAGGCTAAGCGTAAGCCTAAGGTTAAGTCTAAGGCTAAGCCTTAGGCTATAGCCATGGACAAACCCCATGATATACTCGTTTTGAAGCATTTGGCAAGCTGAGTCGATGGTGACATTTTTCTCAATTTTGACCCTTCACCTTTTCGGATTTTTTGTACGCCGTGAATGAGCTAAACTGTAGTTTCAACAACAACTTTTGGCCGCCTTTCCAATGTATCACTAAAAAACTATTTATAATCGTTGTTCAGAGTATAGGAAAAATTTTGGACCATGTAGCGTAATCCGTGACGTAGGAGGCATAGGGGGACAGGGCCCTCCCTCCCCATAACATGAAAAATACTCTAGACATAAAAATAGGCATACACAAAAACTTATGAATTGAACTGGGATTCGAACCCAAGACTATAAACTATAAGTCTAGCGCTTTAACCACTCGGCCATATAGATGAGGTATAGACCCGGGTCGACCCCCTCCATAATATGAACTCTTTTTCTCGTCTCAATGAACTAAACCAATGGCATAACCGTTTTGAATTTTAGATGCATGCCCAATTTTTTTTCATTTTAGTGCGCTGTGCACCGTACTATAAGGCATCTTTGAAACATTTTTTTGACAAACATACGTCGTTTGCACAGCTACTGTGGCAACATTTGGTAGTGTGACAGGTTGAAAAGTTTCATCGTCCACTCGATAATCTTCATTTAGACCACCCCATGTTCGACGCCTCTCGTCCAAATTAGGCTCTTCCAAACGAATTTTAATGCTGTGATCAACTCTGTACTGCTCAAGCTCTTCTTTTAACTTTGATAATCTTTCAATGGTTTCTGGTTTTGCTAGTGAACTGGAACGGGAGCCAGGTCGTCGGGCAGGCGGGCTTCGCGATGAAGTTCTTGTGCTAGCTCGGCGATATTGAGGTGGGCTTCTTGATTGAGCTCTATATGGACTAGGGATGGAATAGAGGCTCTAAAAAAATACAAATTAGTTTAAAATGTGGCATAAAATTCATATAGGCTATACAGTAGTATAGCCAGAAAATTTACACCAAGAAAAAATAAGGTGGGAGCTGGAAAATTTTTAATTTTTTCGATTTCGGAGAGGGAGGTAATGTTCGGACTTCTCCCCCGCACTTGGGGTTGACCTACACGCAAATTTCCAAAAAATAGTCATTTGTTGCCCAAAAAATGACAAAAATTGCATTTTAAGGCAAAAAACAACAAATTTTGACTATTTTGGTGAAAAATAACATTTTTATTCAAAAATTTGTGTCCAAAAATATCATTTTTGGTAAAAAATTGACCCTCTCCTAGCACTTTAGGGGTTGACGCCCCGCAAATTTCCAAAAATGGCCAAAAAATAGTCAAAAATTGCCCAAAAATCACATTTTTTGGCAAAAAAAGCACTAAAAATGTGAAAAATTGAATTTATGGTAAAAAATTCGAATTTTTTGGTGAAAAATTGAATTTTGTGTAAAAAATTGAATTTTTAGTGAAAATTGGAATTTTTGTGAAAAATTTGAATTTTTTGGTTAAGGCAAAAAACAGCAAATTTTGACGATTTTTGGTGAAAGATAATATTTTTATTGAAAATTTTTGCCCAAAAATACCATTTTTTGGCAAAAAATTGACCCCCCCCCGCATTTTGAGTTGACCCCTTCCGCAAATTTTCGAAAAAATGGACCCCTCCTGGTTTTTGCTTACTTCGTTTAACAATTCCGTAGCTTTGACATGCTCTTCCCTCTGCCTCTCAACCAACTGTTGCCTTTCTAATAAACTTTGAATATTTTGATAATATCTCTGGTCATTTCCAAGGCTATCGTCCTTCGCATTCGGCCTTCCACAACATGGCAAAATACATTGGCATATGACCAATAAAATAATTAACACAAGTAATAAGCTAATTAGTATGGTAATCAAATGAAATTCATGTAACTCCATTTAAGAAAGTATATTTCATTCCGTTTGGCATCGAGTAGTTTTTTTAGCCTTCTATTTTACAACCATCTAAAAAATCTAAAATATAGAAGTTTCGGAACTGTGTAATGTACAATATTTGAAAAAATGAATATTCATGAGAAAATTGGCTAGGAAGCAAGGTTTTAGTCACTTTTCAAAAAAGCATTTATACAACAAAATTGAGGCATAGACTCGAATGAAACGAAACAAATGAAACAAACACAGTTGAAACGAATATAAATGAAACGATCAAATAAAACGATACGAATGAAACGATTTCATTTCTAGACGGCGTCCGCGGAAACGGGTTTGAATTTGCCTGAATATTGACACGAAAACCCTGAATTTCGTTCCATTATGTCGTTTCATTCGTATCGTTTCATTCATGTCGTTCCATCTTCTTCGTTCCATTAGAGCCTATGCCCAAAACTGTGTATGCAAAGGGTGTTTAAAACAGCACGTTTGCGATTTTTCAATTCTTTTTAAATTTTCACCAAAATAATCCAATAATGGGTTTTTCTATGCGAGGAATCGATTGCACGCATTGCCGAACCTCGAAAATCAGTGCCGTACCGAAGGGGGAGGGGTACATGTACCCATCCCCCCCCCAATGGCAAAAAAGTAAAAAATCGAAAGGGCCCCCTTATGTTTTTGATCAAAATGTTTGAAAAATGGGATCTTGTACCTCCCCCCTCATGAAAAAATCCAGGGTACGGCAGGCTCTATGATTTTTCGCATATGAATTTTGGCAAAACGAATTTTCCTACAAATTTCGCAAAACGAATTTTGGCATGGCGAATTTTTGCAAACGTTCGCTCTAAAAACACCAATGCATCGTACGTTTTTTATGCATTTCTGAAACTCATTTTCATTTTACAGTCAAACCTCCGTTTAATGACAGCGATTATGCAGGGATGTCGGCGGGAAAATTTGGTATATATAGCAAGTTGATTTCTTTATATACCAAATTTTCCCGCCAGCAACCCTGCGTGGTCGTTATGTCCCCCGCCGAGTGTCATAAAACGGAGGTTCTGTAAACTGATTAATTGCACGAAATCACGCTTAAATCAGCATAAAAACATCTGACGCAGTGGTGTTTTTAGAGCGAATGTGCCAAAATTCGTTTTGCGAAAAATCATAGAGCCGTGCGGCACTGTTGAAAACATTTCTCCAGTGGCATAGGCAGCGTAAAAATTTGAATTTTTTTCCTAAGTTCTTCCCCTTATGTTAAAGACGAAAAAACCAGTGCTACAAGCGAAAAAAATTTGTGGCAGCCAAATAATCGCAATTGGTTAAATCTTCATCTCTAGTTTAAAATAATAATAAAAAACTAACACAACGCCAAATTTTGGTAATCCTTGTATGTATTTAGAGTGACATTGGAGAGGAGTCAGTCCTTTTCCGATTTCATCGTTTCCGTACATGACCTTTTGTGCGCGGACTCTTCCTCCGTGCAGTATAGTTTCAATGTCACGTCACTTACCGCTTGTTCACAACAAAAGGAAAGTGAATGATGACGATTACATCGAAAATCGATCCTTCCGCAATAATACATTATGCAAATTTTATATGACAAAGTTAAAATTACGACAAAAAATGATTTTGAACAAAAACTTCAATTTTTGATAAAAAAAATTTCGATTTTCGATCGAATTTTTTACTGCATTGTTTCAGTGAATATGAAACATGACAAGCATGAAAAGATGAGCATAGTGATATAAATTTCAAGGCCAAAACCGGTTCTGCCAAAAGTGTCCAAAATTGTGTGTCAAGGAATTGCATACTTGCGGAAATTAATCCAATTAGTTATACGTAAGGAATTAGACCATTTCGCAGAGCAAGTAACAAAAAAGGTAGCAAAACAAAAAAAAGAGCAAAAAATTTTTAATTCTGTTTTGAAAGTTCAAGTTGGGACGATCAACTTTTGCGTTGGAAGTAAATTCCAAATCGTTAACCCTTCGGAGATATTTGCAAAACAAAGTTGCATAAACATTTAAAGTGTTTGTGTATTGAAACGAAGAGATTGACACTATTTGAATTTGATCTGTGTATTGAAACGAAAATTATATAAAAAATTTTCACACCGACTTTTAAAATTTTCATTAAAAAACTCGTAATTTTTATATAACTCTATGAGAAGAATAAAATGACACCAAAATTATCCAATTTGAAAATTGTTTTGGGTTATTGAAACGAAAACACCCTGATTCATGTTTTCGTTTCAATAACCTGGCTCAAAATCGAAATTTTTGCTCTAAATTGAATTTTTTGCGAAACAGCCTTTTTGAGGTAAGTGAATCCCCCCCCCCCTCCCCAACCGACCCTTCTTCTTACGCCACTGGAGGTGGGGGGCT
>OZJO01000469.1:20084-54185 GCA_900406225.1 Acrobeloides nanus | reverse complement strand
CCCCAAATCTCAGAAAAATCGCTATTTTATCACGTTTTTTCATGTAGAAACGGCTTTTATGGGTCAAAAAATTTTTTTGACGCCGGAATCGTGTTTTTCAGCTATTTTTACCCCTAGAAATGATATTTTTAGAAAAAAATTTTTTTTCGAAAAAATGGCCCTCAAAAGTTTCAAAATTACGGTTTTTTTTTGCACCACCCTGTACTATAAGTGACGCCTAAAAACGAGTTTCGAGACTGCTAACGATCACCTTAACATTCTATATAATTTTAGGTAGATTTAGAACGCCTTCTAGATGGTAAATGCTTATGGTAACCAGCTTCCATCGCTTCGCTGTTTTCAGAAATGTTCGTTTCTTTTGAAGAATTATCATCGGTTTTTGTTTCTTCCTCATAAACACTTTCTAATCGGCTTCTTCGACGGGAAAAGTCTAAAAGTTGTGAAAAAAAAGTTACAAAAAGCGCTAACTTTGTCAGCGGCCTTAAATATGAGAATTTTGGACACGATAAAATGGTGACAAAATTGACACCATGAACAAATTTCTATCGTGCCCAAAATTTACATAATTTAAAGCTGGTGACAAAATTGCTCTTTTAAATTTTAGCATCACTATCTGAGTATGAGTTGAAAATTACGAATGCCAAAAAAATATTTTTCAATTTCTAATATAAGTTACAAAATTATTGAGGATTCAAAATTTTTGCATATTTTAAGTCAATTTTGAAGTGTAGAAAATAGTTTTTTTTTCAACTGCATGTCGTTGACAAACTACAACTACCTAGTTATCGTCGACTTATATAGATTTTGAAATGCATCCCTGCGTGGTCGTATTGGCGGGAAAATAAGATTAGTTCAAATCTTAGTTGTCATATTTTCCCACCAATACGACCACGCAGGGATATATTGCAAAATCGACGATAACTGTAGATAGTTTTGAAATTTCTAACAGTACGATTTTATGTTTTCAAATCACCCAAAATGTTTAGCACGCAAAAGTTTTAAAAAAATCAATTTTTTCTACACCCTATATTAAAATGTCTAACCATTTATTTGCTTGATACTAGATCGATTATCTAATGATGAATGCATTGGCGTCCTGAAAATTTCTTTTTGTCAAAACCCCATCCTAGTTATTACCTATCAACTTTTGAGTCCCTACAAACACTTAAAATACTCATGGCACGACTTCGAATCGTCCGAATTGACAGTCTTCGCCTTGAACACTCATATGCATCTTGTTCAATCTCTACATTAGCAACACTACCATGATACGGGGTCACTCTTCGTTTAGATGTTTCAGTTGGGGCATAGCTATCTAATGGTTTAGCCGAAGCCATGCCCCAAAATGTATCTACTCCATCACAAGCCGGTTGGGGATGCAGCTCTACAATCTCAAAGCCGGTCTAAAAATTTGATTTAAATAGGGGGAATAAAACCGACCGATAAATTTCGATCGATTAGGTAATTGCATTCAAAATCATCGTCGTCTTCACCGAATGGGTTCAACAAGGCTTCGGCAACTTTGACCCAACTCACTGTTAGCAATAGCTCCATAGATAAAACTAATAAAGGGAAGAAACGACCCATCTAAAAATTAGGATGATGTCGAAACGAATTTGATTCAAAAATTTTTAGACTTTCTGCCTGAAAATGACTTTTTGAGAGTAAATTTATGCGGGGAATCAATTTCGTGCATTCCTGAACCCTGAAAATGCTTCCCTGACCTTGATTCAGGAAAAAATTGTGTTTTTGAAGCGAAAATGTCATTTTTCACATTTTCAAAGACCCAAGTTTTTCTCTGTATCAGGATCAGGAAAGCATTTTCAGGGTTCGGGAATGAGCGCAATCGATTCCCCGCATAAATTTACCCTCAAAAAGTCATTTTCAGACAGAAAATCTAAAAATTTTCGATTTTCGCTTCAATACATACACTCTGATTCCCTGATTCAGGGTCAGGGAAGCATTGAAAATGCGCCCTATGGGGTCATTTTTGAGAAAATTTTTCGACCATGTTCAATGGGGTATAAGAGTCGAAGTAGCTCAAAATTTTCTTATTTTGGGGCGTGTTTATACACTGTGTATAAAAAAAAGCCCAACCTCATCCGAAGCTAAACTTTGCCTAGCAATCACTGATATAAGTAAATAACATCGAACCGCTAGGAAAACTATTTGTGGATACGATAAAGGAACTGGTACCCAATCACTACAACATAAATATTGCAAATCGTTTCGGAATTCAATCAATTTCTGTATATAAAAAATTTATATTTTTTCAGGCAAAATTCAGTAGTACTCCCGTTAAATTGAACGCCACAACATCGTTGCAAATTTTATTTTCGGAACGTGCTTTTTGAATGAGTAACATTGCCCATTGAATCGGCATCCAATATTTGTTGTCTTGCATTTCTTTAGCAATATAAATTTCCCACTCATTTTCGGAAATTAAGCCTATAAATTTATAGACACATGAAATAAAAAGTGACACAATCCTTGTAAAAACGGCAAGGATTGTGTCACATTTTTTGAGAAAAAAATCGAATTTTGAGCACGATAATATTTTTTGCTGTAAAACAGGCCAAAAAACACCTAAAAAAAAAAAAATTAAAAATTTTTTTCGATTTTTCCTCGAAACAGTATTTTTTCATCGTTTCGAACATTTTTTACGTTTGTCGAAAGATTTTTTTCGATAACTCGCCTCAATCAGCCCTCCCTTTTTATAGTCGAGATTTTTTTTGCTACCACGGAACTTTTTATTGAATCAGGCAACGTGTACATTGAAACGAAAAGAAACGTGGATCCTTATACAGAGTCTCTTTATAACGGCACCCCCCAAAAATTTTCCCGCCAAACGACCACGCAGGGATGCCTAACGAAAACTCAAAAAACATAAAAGGTCAACCAATGTCTTCTTTTCAAAAGTATCCGTTATAACGGCACCCCCCAGAGGGTGCCGTTATAAAGAGACTCGACTGTATAAGGATCCACGTTTCTTTTCGTTTCAACGTACACGTTGCCTGATTCAATAAAAAGTTTCGTAGTAGCCATAAAAAAATTTCGACTATAAATAGCAAATACCCCACAAAAATTCAATTTTTTGACCAAAATTGTATTTTTTGACAAAAAATCGAATTTTTATTTTTTTTGACATGCTTTTACGCAGCCCCTAAGCAAAGATTTTGTTACCTGCATCAAACATCGATTCCATATCAGGAAACCTCTTTCTAACTTGTAAAGAAATATCCCTATATACCAAAGTTTGTGACAAAACAGCATATCGAATAATATTCCTCCTCACAAGTTTAGTTTCCATATCCTTTCCTGGAATATTCGCAGCAATAGACAATGCCAAACTAAAAAAATAATTTTTACAAAAATGCTAAAATTTGACGTCTCCAATCCCTACTTATCAATAAATCCCACATGAGAAAAAATGTTCACCCAACGATTGAAAACGACTGTGACAAAAAATCCTAGAAGAAACATTAGCGGCAGCCTTTTCAAATCTTCTACAAATAGTTGACGGAAAATTTTAAAATTTCTAGGAAAATTTCGAAATTTATTCATAACAAAATTATCTTACTCTTGTTGATACTCATTCAGATTTTCCACCAAGACATTTATTGCCAAGTATAAAACTATCCAAAAAAGAACCTCCGAACAGGCTCCTTTCCAAATGCTTCCACGCCAACGAAACAATATGCACAACATACTATACCATCCTGAAGTACAAACATCGGAATTATAGGGGACTGTCATTTTAGGAAATGAACTAAAATTTTAGGAACAACTAAGGATTGTCGAGCCCACTTAAAGGGGGTGAAAATTAGGGCCTTTCTCCAAAAAATTTGTTTGACAAATGACCTTCTAGAGGGAAAAATAGGTTGAAAAATCGATTGCGCACAACCCCGTAGCGTGAAAAAGCCTCCTTCACCTCGTTTTCGCGAAAATAGCACTATTTCACGTTTGCTTTTTTAAGCAAAGGAATACAAACTTGAAATAGTGTTATTTTCGCGAAAACAAGGTGATGGAAGCATTTTCACGCGACGGGGATGTGCACAATCGATTTTTCACCCTATTTTTACCCCTAGATCATTTTTCAAAAAAAAATTTTGGAAAGGGGCCTAATTTTCACCCCCCCCCCCCTTTAACGTGATTTTTTCAAAAAAAAATTAGTTTTTTTCTTTGGAAATAACTTCTCTAAGGGTAACTTTATGCGAGAAATCGGATTGCGCGAATTGACAACACATGAAAACGAGTTTTTTCGGAAAATGCTCGTTTTCATAATTTGTCAATGGAAAAATGTCTAATTTTGACCATTCTCGATGTAATACAATATCCTGAATCGGAGTCAGGGAAAAATTTTTAAGGTTCGGAAATGTGCGCAATCGATTTCCCGCATAAAGTTACCTCTAGAGAGGTCATTTCCAAAGAAACAAGCTAAATTTTTTTTGAAAAACGTTAAAGCTCGCTAACCTTTAGTAGTACCAAATTTTATTTTAAAAAATTAGACAATAAAATTTTCTTTCGATAAAATGAAAAATCATTTGTGCTTGATTCATCATTCAAATGAAGATATAAATAACAAAGAAAAGGTTAACAGCGTTTTTTAAAAATTGTTTCAATTTTTTGATTTCACAAAAAATTCTAGGCCATGGGTCAAAACATAATGTTCCCCTTATGATTGTCGACCGGATAATAAAGACAAGAGTTTCTCAAATGAGTTTTTGATGAATCCTTAAAGGGGAAGGGCCGATTGAGGCGAGTTATCACAAAAAGTTTGTCGAAAAAATTTTGAAAAAAATTTTTTGCGATAACTCGCCTCAATTGGCCCCTTTAAATTTTCAAAAATAGCTTAAGTGTCAAATTATGCGAATTTCGAAATATGGCAAGCCTGTCCCAGAAGAACAAAGTTATACATAGGCCAACTTAGACATAACAAAAATTGAAGCTACTTTTTTTTGATAGTAAAAAGAGCATTCAACGATAAAAAGAAAAATATTGTTTCTCAAACAATCAAATTTCAGACGGTGAGAGGCATCAGGCTGCGTTCAAGCATGTCAAAAAATTTTTCCTGGTTTTCAATAAAATCGTGTTTATTGAAACGATTGGTCATGAAGTATAAAATTTTATTGGTTTTTTGCTTCTCGACCACTAAAATTTTGTTTCATAACCAATCGTTTCAATAAACACGATTTTATTGAAAATCGGGCGAAGTTACATTTTTTGACATGCTTGAACGCAGCCTTAGCAAATCGAATTTGTACAAATTGAGCAGTATATCGAATTTGTATTTGAAACTGGTCGATTTGATACAAATTAGTGCAGTCAAACACAATTTTTTATTATTAGCTTATATGTATAAAAATGTCAAATATTTATAACAAAATAGGAGATTTTCTCAGCTCATCACTTTCTGATGGAAATTCTGTTTTGTCGTATAATACATCTTTAGTTTCATCCATGTCAACATTCGCATTTTGGGAAATCTAAACAGCATATATTAAAACAAAAAAGCTTAACCGCAGTGAGGTTTCTAGTAGAGATTGAACAAAACAACAAAATCTGCTCAAAATATTTTGTAAATTTTGCCCAAAATTCGGGGATCAAATTTTTGGTCAAATTGGGCAAAATCTACGACAAAAACCAAATTTCGACCAAAATTTTGGTTGGTCAAATTTTTTCAAAAAATTTTGCTGCGTCAAATTTTCTCTAACTATTCGTTTCAATACTCGCTTCTTCATAAATTCCGGATAGTTTTTGATTCAATGAAACCTGATTATATAAGCGATCAGTGAACATTTATACATAAAATTATGGAGCACGAAAAATTTGGACAATTTTTGGTCGAAATTTCGTCTGAAATTTTGGGCAGTTTTTGGTCAAAATTTCGTCCGAAATTTTGGTCGAAATTTTGTCTGAAATTTAAGGCAATTTCTGGTAAAATTTTCATCTGAATTTTTGTTATAAGCTCTATGACTCAAAAATTGTGTAATGAGTTGTTTGTTTGTATATTTTCCAAAAACTGCCCAAAATTTTGGACAGTTTTTGGAAAATATACAAACAAACAACTCATTACCCAATTTCTGAGTCATAGAGCATTTAACATACCAAGTCAACAAAACTCCTCTCTGTTGAATCCCATTCCATAATTCTATCCGTATATAGAGAAGTGAGCATCATCAGAGCTGGGATCTTTCGCATGATTACAATAGTTGGGAAAACAATAATAGATTTCGCACGCTTCGATCTAATCCAATTAGAAATGTGTTTGCAGAAAGATAACAAAGTTCCTGTTGTAATCCGGTCCAGAGCAGGATGGGTTTGATAAAGTTCGACCTAAACAGAAGTCGGTAATTCATATTTGTTATAGAAATGTTTGTCTGTACTTTATTTTCCCTGTACCACCCATGGGTAGTATCATACATGGTAAGAGAGGTCTGTCCCTCCCAATGTCCATCTTATTGGAAAAATTTTAAAGGAAAAATAGGAAACCAATTTGTATTTTTGGTAGGAAAAATGCTTAAAAACACGAATTCAATTCGTATTTTGGGTCCAGATCTATGGAGGGTGGTACAACCTTTTCGCCCCTGGGTTTATCCCTTATACTACAATGTATAAAAAACCAAAAAATCAGACTTACAAATAAAGACTTCAAGATTGAAGAAATTTGATAAATCTTCGGCGGATAGTTAAGAGCATCAGACCTGCAACCAAAATCTCTCAAAAGCTCATCAACTTGCTGGTGGCCATAATACATAATGATACGTTTCAAATGTTGAGCTTTTGGCGCCTTTTCCATTTTGGGTAACCTTTGAGGTGGAGATGTACGGAACCATAACACTTCGCCTCCAGTTTCAGCTATTTTCATCGCTTCAGAAAACAGGAAATCTAATGGAGCATCATCAATAGAGTCGTTGGGGTCGAAGAATAAGACCAAGAGATTAGATTCACCATCAATAAATTTCATTTTTGGGCTCTAAAAAATTTTTTGAAATATAAATTTTAGTGTCGTTGAAAGCTGGATTTCGTAGCAATCGAATGACACCAAACTCATGCAATAAATTTCTGGTTGAGGAGTTATTGTATAATTAGTAAAAAATGTCAGTTTTTCGACATTTTTTACTAATTATTTCTCCCCCCCCCCCCAAAAGTGGGAGATTTTTGTGGGAAAATTATTTGTAAATTTTCATTATTTTTTGAAAATTTACCTAAAACAAATAAAAATTAACGTTAACACTTTTAAGTAATCTTTAATTTATAAAACCATATATATAACATAAACGAGAAATTAAAAACAAAATTGCACATAATAAAATCACTTCAGGCGTGTTTCCTCAGATTTTCCGCCATTCCGTCCTTGGTATTCTCCTTAGCTGGCTCGAAATTCTTGATCGGCGCTCGATAAGTTCCGTTGATGATAGCCAAGTGAATGAGCTGTGTTTTCTTGTATTCATCGTATGTTGGCGTGAGAAGAGATTCGATGACCGACACCGCCTCATTCAGATGTTCCTGGCACTGCGCCATGTTCGTGCCCATTGCTGTGATGTGGACGTGAAGCTGTTCCTGAAGGTGCTCGTAACCGGGCTTTCCACTTAAGCGTTTCTCCTTTTCCCGGTCCTAAAATGAAAGATAAATCAAAGATGTATCAGGGCTGAGACGTTTTTGTACATGCAAGTTGGGTGCCAAAAGACCTTAATACTGAGGCTCAAGTAACCGACATGGTGGCCAAAAGTTTCCGAAATACGATAGACGTATTTTTAATTACCATCAATGACGTAAACAAAAATTTCGGGGCACATTACCTTGGTCCCCTAAGGTGATTTTTTCGGAATTTCTCCAAAAATTGCCATGGAAAAAATTGGATAATTTTGGTGAAAAACTTTTATCAAAGTAAAATCCAGCGGAAAATTTTTTGATAAACGCTTGTTTTTAAGCTGAAAATGCTCAGAAAATTACAATTTTTGTAGAAAAAATGAAAATTTTGCACCTTTTTGGTGAAAAAAATAGGAAATTTTGGTTGAACTTTTGTCAAAATTTCCCGAAAATTCCACCCCTTTGATATAAAAAATCTACCTTCACAGAGCCTTTTCCACGAATGAGAATACCACACTGTGTAGCCGCTTCCAACTGACGAATCGAAATTCCACGCGGTCCAAGTATACGTCCAATGAAATTATAGCCCGGGTGCTCAGGAATGTCGACTTTCTTTTCCAATTTGAAGATATGTGGTGAATTTTCCTGTACAGAATCCATAATATTCGGAATGCCCATGATCGGATTCTTTGTAATGTCCTAAAAAAGCATGGCTGGTTCTTTTTGAGAGTTTGAAGACACTAACCGTTGAAGCCATGCGAGTCTTTTTCATAAGAGTGTGATCTTCTGGACAATTCAGTTCAACCTGAAAATTCAAATGTTCAAGACATCGATTAACTTAAAGGTAGCTTCGGAATATTCGGAGCTACTTCGGTATTATAACTGAAGATTGAGTAAAGGGGTTCATTTTTGATTCATCGTTCAGCGGATTTTCTTCAATCATACTACTGCTACCGCCTTCGGATACTGGATCTCGGTACGACTTTGCATATTAGCTTTTTCGAAATATACGTACTTTCTTTGTCTTCAATTCGATTTTCTAAAAAATGGGTGCGCATTTTTACGCAAAAATAAGATCGCCAACGTGTTTCCCGCATAAAATTACCCCTAATAGGGTGATTTTTGAGAAAATTTCGAAAATTTTTTTCGATTTTAGACCATGTTCAATGGGGTATAAGAGCCGAAGTAGCTCAGTGGAAATTGAATTTCCACCTTTGAAATAGTTTCCACTTTTGTCGGTGTTGTCGTTGTAGATTTCGTTGCATTCTCCTTCGCATCTTCTCGCCAATTGGATGAGTCCACTGCACTTTTTCTGCCTGAGGACAATTGTAAGAATTTTCGCGAACTAAGACTCGTCTGCTGCTGTTGTTGCGAAGGCGATACCGTTCCCCACTTGGATGCACAACCGGCTTCGCTCGATGGAGCTCTAGCACGTTTTGATGTGGACAAATCAGCGAGTTCGAAATTTTCTAGAGCTGTTCGGAGAGCTTCAGTCGAGTTTACAATGCCACTGGCACAGAGACGAGCCCAGACGAGATTGGCCTCTTCCAAAAGCAGCAAATGCGCCGAAGTAAATGAGGTAGGATCATCCGCACGAACATAATTCATTGCAACAATTTCGGCCATCAGACTATCAAAATAGCTGAAAAATTAAGGATTAACAAAATAAAACTTCATAGAAAAACTAGTGATGCTTCGAAATTGGAGTCGAGATTTCAAAATTCCATAGGAAATTGCCATTTTAAGCTGAAAATGACGCTTTTTGGCGAAAAATGATGAATTTTGATGAAAAAATTGGCAACTTTGATCTGTGACTCCTTATTTTCCCACCATACGACCACGCAGTGATGCATCAACCACGATTTCGACGCATCACTATCAAAAAGCCCAAGTGCAATGAATATAAGAACACAAAATTCTGTAAATTGTGCAAATTTCAAACCAAAAGTTGGTAAGATCTCAAGGAATTACCTAATATCATTCCCGTTCGTATGAGAATCATCATTTCCGCTAAACTTGTTCTCGGCCATTCGGGAATTTAGCATGAGAATTTCCAACCGTTTCAATAGAGATGCTTTCGTAGCTGGAGAGTTTTCACTGGGTAAAGTCGTTTCTTTCAACAACATATCACTTGATGATAAGCAATTAGAATTCGCAGAAAATAAGCGCAAAATTCAAATGAACAATAGCAAAAAATGCTAACGGTAAAATAGAAACCTCAAATCATTTGCTTTTATACGAACTCTGAAATTCGCATAAATTGGTTGTTATGCGGGTAACTTAGTTTTTTCCGTCGCGCGGTGCTTGCTGACCAACTTTTTGCCCTTTTTTCAGGGGCAGAAAACTTAAGAGGGGATTAAGAGGGGGGGGGGTATTTTGCGACCATTTGGGAGAAACAAAATTTTTTTCGTAAAAATGACCCTTTGGGGCCCCATCAAATTACCCCATGGGGGTATTTGATGCGAGAAAACGATTGCGCGCATTCCCGAAACATGAAAACGCTTCCTTGACCCTGATTCAGGGAAAAATCGGTGTATTGAAGCGAAAATCAATTTATTTATGTAAATACGTATCCTTTCCCTGAATCAGGGTCAAGGAAGCGTTTTCATGTTTCGGGAATCGATTTCTCGCATAAAATTACCCTCAATAGGGTCATTTTTACGAAAAAAATTTTTTTCTCCCAAATGGAGCAAAATGCACCCCTTTAAAAAAAATCCATTTTGGCCTCTAGGCAATTTGGGCATTCCTGAGGCTTTTTACACTTTAGTATTTTGAGCATATTTCTTGACGGTTAAATCCAATTTCGATGATCTTGGTGTCACAAAATGTTTTATGACATTTCAATATCTCTACTTACAACAATAATCACACGTCGATAAAAATTTAATACCAGCGGCGGGAGGGATAAAACGCTATTCGACGGAAATGCGTCGAAAACATCCATTACAGATCTTAACAAGAAGCTATATGCACATAATTCTTGTTAAAATGTGGCCCTAAAGAGGGCCGTTGGGATAAAAGAAATCACTTCGAATTTACTCTGCCGCAGCCTGACTTGAAGTACGAGCTGTCTTCTTGGGCAATAAAGTTACATGAATGAATGGAAGCACTCCACCTTCTGAGATTGTGACACCAGAAAGGAGATTGTTCAACTCTTCATCATTGCGGATGGCGAGCTGTATGAAACGAGGCGTGATTCTAGTCTTCTTGTTGTCGCGTGCTGCATTGCCGGCCAGTTCTAGAATTTCTGCTGTGAGGTATTCGAGAACTGCAGCAAGGTAGATGGGCGCTCCAGTTCCAACACGATCGCCATATCGTCCTTTCTTGAGGAGTCGTCGAATTCGTGCAACTGGAAATTGGAGACCGGCTTTAGACGATTTTGATACACCCTTGGCTCTTGGTTGGCCAGGCTTAAGTCCACGCGTGCTTTTCTTTGATGGCGTCATAGTTAATTATGAGTTAAAAGCTAACTATCTTATCGAAAAATCGAAGGTGATTTAATTGTTTCATCTTCTCTTTTTATATTTTTAGATATGCATCCCTGCGTGGTCGTATTGGCGGGAAAATTGATCAATTTCCCGCTAAACACGACCACGCAGGGATGCCTAATGTTTCGACGAGGATTATAAATAGTTTGAATAAAAACGGGGAAATCGATTTTCAAAGCGAAATGTCATTTTTATCTTGAAACCATTATTCTAGAGGTAATTTTGTGCTAGGAATCGATCGCACACGTTTTCGAAGCATAAAACCGATTTCCGGATGCAGAAAATGACAATTTTATTTTAAACAAGTTCGGGAATGCGCGCAATCGATTCCCCGCATAAAATTACCCCTAGAGGGGTCATTTTTAGAATAAATTTCCGGGTACCAAAAAATAAAAGCCACTTTTTTGGGTCACCCTGTATAAATAAGTCAATATAACAACCTTTATATGCGCTTCCCTTAAGCCACCTGTTTACATGCTGTTTGTAAATTATAGGTTTACATTCAAGTGCAAGAGTATCTCTTTTATTTTTCTTCTTTCTACTCGTAATTAGACTTGTAGCTTTATTTTGATTAATAGTCAAAAAGTATACACTGTCAATTTACAACAAAAAATAGTAGACAACTAGATTCTAAAACAAAGCGCCAAATATGGCAGAAAGTTAAGGCAAACCAAATATCAAATCAAATTGAGACATTTTATGGATGGTGACCTTTTTATCAAAAACAAATAACAAGAAGGCAAACCATTTTTATTTTAAAAAATTGTTCGCCACAGACAAAAAAATGGACCCGATGTTTAAAAATGAGCACGATATCGATTTAAAAAATGAATAATAAACGGAATGAGTGGAATACATATTAGGAAAGTATAACAATGTTTGGCGAGATTCTTTAATCAGTCTTTGGCTTGAGCCTAGTCCACTTGATTAATGTTGCAGGCGAGCGGAATAGGAATATCAACTTGGCAAATATATCCTAAAAATTACATAATAGATTAACACGGGAATATACTCCTCTAAATTTCCGATATATTCCGTTTATTTTAAGCTATTCTGAGCAACATTCAAAAAAATTTTTTGAAAAAAAGTTGTCTAACCATGGAATATACCAGCTTTTTTCGCAGACAAAATCAAATCGACTCAGGTGGGATTCGAACCCGAAACCCATAGACTAGAATCTTGGAGCACTACCACACGATAAAAATCGGATTTTTAATTTTGCTTATATTTTAACATTTTCTTTGAATTTTTTAAACAATTTTTTAAACATATTTTATTTTTAAACAAAATTTATTTTTTGAATGTTGCTCAGAATAGCTCAAAATAATAGAATATACCGGAAATTTGAAGGAGCTCCAGTGTTAATCACGAGGTATTAATTCGTTATGCGTTGAATCCAAATTTCGATTTCAAAATTTTGCTCACATTCAATTTCGAATGTCAAATTTTGTTTTTTGGCAAATTTGTGAAATTTTGTCAAAAAACGAATGATATTTCGGTAGATCTTCTTCTATTTTTTGGTTACTAACCTGTTCTAAGACNTCAAAATTTTGCTCACATTCAATTTCGAATGTCAAATTTTGTTTTTTGGCAAATTTGTGAAATTTTGTCAAAAAACGAATGATATTTCGGTAGATCTTCTTCTATTTTTTGGTTACTAACCTGTTCTAAGACAAAATCTTTGGCCTCTCTGCATATATAGATATCCAAACAGATCTTCATTAAATGATCAGCAGTAGGGATCTCTTGAATAATGCAATCCAATGGCGAATTCGTGAACACACCCCGGAGCTTTCCAGCAACCAAAATCACCACAGCGCCATACATTGCGATAATACTAGAAATTCGTTCGATCAGCATACGATTTTACTACAGAGTGAGCCAAAAGAAAATCGTAAATTTGCGTTTTTTGGCAAAAATTTTTCAAAAATCACAAGAAAAGTACCCTCTTGTCGGTGATTTTTGAAAAAAATTTTCATCAGAAAACGCAAAAGTACGATGTTTTTTGGCTCACCCTATGCCAAAAAATGCACACAAGGCAAAATCCTACCCTCCTTGAGCAAACTTCGAGAGAAATCCAGGAAAGACGCGATCTACAAACGCCACCATTTGAATGTATTGACGTTTAGTAGTGGTTAGATCATAAGGAACGTCTTTGGGATCCAACGCAATCTGAGATAAATTCCCAACACTGAGATTCTGGGAAGCAATCCAAGCCAATTTATCCTACATTCAGCATAAATACAATAAAAAAATAAAACATTATACTTGTGTTGTGTTAATCGGGTTCAAACTAAGCGTTGAATAGCCCGTATTGGTCTTGTTATCCGAGAAGGGTTTCACTAGATCGCTGAAGAAATCCAAACTTATGATTTCACCTTCATTCGGGATACCAACAAAGTAAGGTAAAGCATATTTGAATTCTACCTGTAAATTAAGAATTATACAAATTTGTCAAAAATAGAAAATTCGACAAAAATTTAAAATTTATCAAAAAATTTTCCTGAAAATGACTCCTCTGGGTAAAAACATGCGGGGAATCCGAATTTGACATTTTCAAAGCGAAAAAACGCTTTCCTTATTCAGGGAAAGCCTGTGTACTGAAGCAAAAAGTCTCAAAAATCGCATTTTTGCGACTTTATGCTACACAGGCTTTCCCTGGATCAGGGAAGCGCTTTTTCGCTCCGAAAATATCAAATTCGGATTCCCCACATGTTTTTACCCCTAGAGGAGTCATTTCTAGAAGAAATTTTTGAAAATTTTTCACGTCGGTGGCCCCCCTGTTCCAAAAAAACCCGCCATTTGGTCATTTTTTGACGAAATATTTCCAAAAAAAATTTTTCTCCAATGAGTCCGGGGTATTTTTATGCGATAAATCGATTTTGCGCATCGAAAACCCTTGAAAACGCCTCATAGACCACGAAATATACGATTTTCGTATTTTTCAGTTATTTTCGGTAGGAATTCCTACTTGAAAATTGGATATCTCATGGTATGGGAAGCGTTTTCAAGGTTTTTCGATGCGCGCAATCGATTTCTCGCACCAAAATAACTTTTATTTTGGCCACTTTTTATGAAAATACATAGAAAAAAGGTTACGAGACAAATTTCGTCGTGATTTCTTGCCAAATTTCGTCACGAAATCGCGACGAAATTTGTCTTAACTTTTTTCCCATGTATTTTCATAAAAAGTAGCCAAAATAATAGTTGTAGAACGCAATTTCTGTGTTATTTTTCTTTTTTTTTATAAAAACCTAAAGAAAAAATTTTGAGAACCAATTTCGACTCATCACTACTACTAACTATTGTTATTATAAAAAGCTTACGGTGCCTTTTATATTCTTCACAACAGATTTTAATGCATCGATAGTTGAGTTATCAATTGGTACTTGAATGGAAGTTGTGTGGACTTTCGGATCGGTTTTACTATTCAGACGAGGTCTTTCAAAGCTCAAATCGATGCTTATAGTTATCGTCCCGTTACTATTCAACTGGTTTTGTAACGCATCGAAAGAGTCACCAGAAATTGGCCACCAAGTTTCACTCACTGGACGAAATTGGACTTTCTGAAAAATAAGAAAGCACATTTTGTAAATATGGTATGATTCGGTGATTCCCAGCTCTTTCCTATGTAATGGGATCTAGGTCATTTCATAACGGACAATTCACAACGAATGTTATAGTACAAGATTATTTTTGTAGTGTTCAATAAATCGATTCAATATCGAGATTAGAGATCGGAAATTTTGATCATCTAAACTGCATGTTTTTACTCTATTACGATCGAAAACTCGCTTGAAAAATCGAAAAAATTCGTCAAAAATAGAAAAATTCAAAAAAAGCGTCAAAATTCGAAAAATGATCGGCTCTAATGCACTTTAGGCGTCCATTCGATTTTTAGGCGTCCATTCGATTTTTAGGCGTCCAATAGATTTTTAAGGCCTACAGCCTAAGGCCTATAGGCTTTAGGCCTATAGGGCTTTAGGCCTATAGACTAAGGCCTAAAGCCAATAGCCTATAGGCCTAAAGCTTAGGTCTAAAGCCTAAAGGCTATAGGCCTAAAGGCTATAGGCCTAAAGGCTATAGGCCTAAAGCCTATAGGCTTTAGGCCTATAGCCTAAAGCCTATAGCTTAAAGCCTATAGCCTAAAGGCTATAGGCCTAAAGCCTATAAGCTTTAGGCCTATAGCCTAAAGCCTATAGCTTAAAGCCTATAGCCTAAAGGCTATAGGCCTAAAGGCTTTAGGCCTATAGGCTATTGGCTTTAGGCCTTAGTCTATAGGCCTAAAGCCCTATAGGTCTAAAGCCTATAGGCCTTAGGCTATAGGCCTTAAAAATCTATTGGACGCCTAAAAATCGAATGGACGCCTAAAGTGCATTAGAGCCAAATGATCAAACTTGAGGAATTCATGAAAAATCGAAAAAATTCAAGCGTCAAAAATTAAAAAATTATCAAAAATCAAAAAATCCATGTGACAAATTTTTCGATTTTTTACTATCGAAAACTCACGTGCATTTCGATGAGGTTTTGATCTACAAGTAGGCCCTCATCCAAATTTGAATATTTTTCTAAGTCTATACCCCCAATTTTGATCGTTTTTGATCAATTTATCAAAATTTGATAAAAAATGGGGGGTATAGACTTGGAAAAAGAGCAAATTTGAGAGGATTTACTTGTAGATATAAATGAGCCTTATCGAAATGCAAGTGAGTTTTCGATTGTAATCGAGTAAAAACATGCTGTGTTAATCGATTTTGATGATCAAAATTTCCGATCTCTAATCGAGATTTTATCGAAATTCAAGCAACTTTTATTGCGATTTATAAATTCGTTGTGAAATGTCCTATAGCCATGTAATGGTACCCAAAAATAAATTCATATTTCAGGTAGAAATTGATAAACACATACTAAAATATCTTTTAGCTGATAATCTCCCAAAAACGATAACGCTTGTCGTGCTTTATCTATCCGCCAGACTTCGTTAACCATGCTTGAATCATCAACCAACCTAGTAATGTTATCAGTCATTTTATTTAGTTCATGATCGTTTAAATTCGTTAATTCCACTCCCTGTGCTTCCATCACATACAAGGGCTAAAAAATTGTGTGTTAACAAAGATATTTATAAACTAAAAAANTTATTTAGTTCATGATCGTTTAAATTCGTTAATTCCACTCCCTGTGCTTCCATCACATACAAGGGCTAAAAAATTGTGTGTTAACAAAGATATTTATAAACTAAAAAATTCACTGGATATCCGTTGATGCTGAACGAAATGGATGCTTTCACAGGTGTATTTTCGGATCCAATACGGTTGAGAAGGGCGTAGGCCAAAATCGGAGCCCAGATGATGAAGATCAATGCCAGAACAAAGGGAATGCCCATGAAATACTTCACAAATTTGCCCTTTGGTTGACCACGAGGTGCTGGATAACTCTAAAATGAAAAGAAATATACACATGGAAAGATAGATAGAACTACTAACCATTTCAAATTGTCTCGCACATTTGATGTTGTAAATCGTGGCATAGAAGTTCTCCATTGAGAAGAAATCAAATAGCGGCATCGAAGTGTCCGTCCAGGTCCAGTCAATCGCTGTACGTAGTTCGAACAAAAAGGGAATCAACATGAAGCTAAAAATAGAGGTTCAACTAATCATAGCCTCAGTTCTATCTAGGGATGTACAAGTTATAAAAAGTGACAAAAATTGTCATAACTTATACAGTTTACTTTAACTGTACTTATAACTCTCGATATAGTGACACCCACTACGCTGGAAAGACCACGCAGGGATGCCTCTTGGCGGGAAAATTTGTAAACGTCACCAAAAATCAGGATTAAAAGATTTTTAAATAATTCTTTTTTTAAAAGTTGTGTGGATATATAGGGAAACTTTTAAAAGAATTATTTAAAAATCTTTTAAGGGAACGTCCAGAAAGTATGTCCGCGTGACAGAGGGTGGGTGGGGTCCGCCGATTTCCTAAAATTTTGTGACATTTTGTGACAGGTGGGTGGGTGGGCCCGAGAAATTTGTGACGTCACAAAGTCCCAGAAATTTTTTGAATGTGTCTTGAATGGAATTTGTTAGCAAGAAACTGCTTTTTTTGTGATTTTTCTCTCACTCTTTGGTTTTTGAAAATGGAGGGTGCGCCATCTGGTGAAGAAAAACGTAATCAGCATAATGAATTCATGCGCATTTTTGTGTGTGTTTTTTTTACTGTGAAAAAATTTTTTTGTCACAGTGACATAAGGGTGGGTGGGTCCTCGAAAATTTTGCGCATTTTGTGACATTTTGTGACCGGGGGTGGGTGGAGCCTGAAAAATGTTAATGTCACGCGGACATACTTTCTGGACGTTCCCTAATCCTGATTTTTGGTGACGTTTATAAATTTTCCCGCCAATAGGCATCCCTACGTGGTTGGTGTCACTATATCGAGAGTTGACTGTA
Organism: Acrobeloides nanus; assembly: GCA_900406225.1. Lineage (NCBI taxonomy): Eukaryota > Metazoa > Nematoda > Chromadorea > Rhabditida > Cephalobidae > Acrobeloides > Acrobeloides nanus. The sequence continues at coordinate 36,655 of OZJO01000469.1, read as the reverse complement.
CAAGCTTACATCTTGAAAGCGACCATATTAAATAATCCATATGAATGTGTCAACAAATTTCCGACACAGAGAGTTGGGTAGCCATTCCTAATCTGCCATGCCGAAACAATCAAGTACACACATTTCACTATATACAAGAACTTCGCTGTAGAGTTGGAGACTGCACGTCTAAAAGAAATTGGGAACTACTACACAATAAGGAGGGCCCCAGGTGAGAAAATTAAAAAAAAATTTTCTGTAAATAACCCTTCTAAGGGTAAAAACATGTGGAGAATCCAAATTTGACATTTTCACAGCAAAAAAACGCTTCTTGATTCAGGAGGCTTGTGTATTAAAGCAAAAATCGCATTTTTACAACTTTTCATTCAATACACAGGCCTTTCATGGATCAGGGAAGCGTTTTTTCGCTTCAAAAATGTCAAATTCCCCGCATGTTTTTACCCCTAGAGGGGTCATTTCCAAAAAAAATTTTGAAAATTTTTCACGTGGGTTGTGTAGCTACAGAAATTGTGTTAGTTTTCTGAAAGTTTTGAATGAAATAGACTCACGTTTTCGTTGTCAATGGCAAGATATAAAAGATCCAGGCATGAAGGATAAGAATAACAAGCACTTGGTAAATCAGCTTTGAAAGAACGGCTTTTCGTAAATAAAGTGCTCGGTCGATAACGATCATCAAAGTTATCACTAGCAAAATTATGACAAAGGTTAGCGGCACTTTGTTGGACTAAAAATGGTAGATTCATTAAATAAAAAAAGGGGGTTCTAAGATGATTCAAAAAAGAGTGTGTATTGAAGCGAAAATCTGAATTTTTTGGGTGATCCAGGTGAATATACGATGGCATAAAATTAGCAACTTGCAAAAAAGCGTATATGAAAATCTTTTTCGTATGCCGAGATATTGAATTTTATTTCATTATTCATCTGTTCACACTATATGTTTGTTTTACATAAAAAAGTGGAATTTTCATTTCAAAATTTTCAATATCACAAATACCTGAATATCACTANTCTGTTCACCCTATATGTTTGTTTTACATAAAAAAGTGGAATTTTCATTTCAAAATTTTCAATATCACAAATACCTGAATATCACTAAGAACATCACCACTACCGCCTTCACCAAAAGATGAAAAATTCAGTGCCACAAATATCAAGCAAAACAAGTCGATAAAGAACATTAGTGGATAAAGATCTCGAATATAGCGGAATCGTGGGTTGAATAACTTGTAGACAAATGACACTATTGGTCCACGTTGTGATTTCGGTATTGTTTGTGGATTATTCGTACCATTTTGCGTGGGTTCACCATCGCCAATTTGTTGAAGTTGGACTTCATCAGTGGCAATAGCAGCCACATTTTCTTGAGTACTTCCAGCCGACGTTGTCGAAGTGATCGGTGCTTCGAAAGTTTCTAGACTGTTTGCGTCTTTCCACAGTCCCAAACGACGAAGGTTGTATCGATGAAAGAATAGACCAATCAGTAGGGCGACGTCCCAGACGGCGAAGAAGTCAACCTTTTGGATTCCAAATAAGTAGTCAAGTTTAAACGTGTCGTTTTGGCCTTTGGCTTCGGTGCCTGGGTTGTTCCATGGGAAGAAGCCAAACTAAAAAAAATATGAATATTGCGTTTTAGTAGAGATCTTCCAATTTTATCGTGTATTTCCCATACAAATATAACGTAAAAACACGTATCAAAATAGCTCTAAATGCGCTTGGACCTTTACTTTTTTTTATCTCTCTCAGGACATTCAAAAACCATATTCTGTCAAAAAATCGCATCAAAATTCGACTTGGGTGGGGCGGAGCCAGAGTAGATGATACCACCCACACCCACTACCATCTGGGTGGTACTACCCAGGGGTGGTGGGTGGTTCCACCCACAACATCATCTAGTTTTTTTTTACTATATTGCACCTCGATTTTTCAAAAATTCAATTTTTTTTCAAAAAATTTTGAATTTTTGAAAAAAGTAGGTGCAATATAGTAAAAAAATTAAACGAGCGGTGTGGGTGGTACCACCCATAAGTGAGTGTGGGTGATACCACATTGAGTGGGTGGCATTTTCGCCCCCTGGGGAACTCCCCAAATTTAGGGTAAACTTATAATTTCTTAGAGCAGTATCATAATAATATGACTAATACTCACCTGGAAAATGAACTTGATCAAAATAACAATCTCCGTGTAAGCAATCATGACAATCCAGAAGATCCGTGACGGTCTTGGACTGGCTAATGTTCCCCAGAAGAAGACTAGCATCGGCAAAGGCAATGTAATTAATCCACAACAGGTTGCATGTGCTACGATTGCCAAAAAATAGCATAGAATATCAGTATGAGCGGCAATACAATTTCCAGCTGCTATCATAAATTTGGCAAAGACGTTACGCTGCTCCCAACTTTCATAAGCTTCTGATTCGAGTCTAAAATCATAAACTCAAAAAATTGCACGAAATAAAACGTTTTTCATCGCTAGCTTACGAAAAATGCCGGCTACTTGGCGAAGATGATAAGAAAGCCGCCTGTCCGATTTGGCAATTTAAGCAACGTTGAGTTCGATCCCACTAGGGCAAAAATTTTGATCTATAAAAAATTTTCCTTATAAAGGAACAAAAAATTTTTGAACTACAAAAATTTTTTGTAGATCAAAATTTTTGCCCTAGTGGGATCGAGAACCCATTGCTTAAATTGCCAGATCGAATGTGTATCCACTTCGCCAAGTAGCCGAGATTTTTCGTAAAGCTAGCCATGGAAAAGCTATACATTAATTCATGGCTAATATTCATTAGCCATGAATACTATACATGAATATTAGCCATGAAAAAAGTTATACTAAAATTACCTTTGAACATCACTTTCACTGCTAACCGAGTGAATATTCCGCTCCTCCCATTGGCTTCTCAATTCACGCATTGGCTGAGATGCATCATAGAGTTCAACATTCATTTCTAACTTGAGCCTTTCCTTCTCTTTATTCAATACATATGCCACATAGCGGTGCTCCCGCGAACGACGATTCAAGAAAGCAGCAGTGAATTCGAGTCCAGCTCGGAAAATCTTTCCCGCAAATTTCAACCAGTTGTATACTTTGTCACCTAAAATTTGATTTAACATCAATACACTTTATAAAAACCTACTAAATGGTTTTCCTTCTTCTTCGGCTTGAGTAGCATCGGTTTCTGGTTGAGTTTCATCCAAATGCAACGATTCCGGCTAAAATTTACAAATAACAATAACTAAATAAACTATACTCTTTCAGCTCCAGTGGATGCAGAAGTCGATGGCTGTACCTCAACGGCTTTTTGCATACGTTCCTGTTCGTCTTTGATCTTCTCAGCGGTTTCAACTGCGTTCAAAGTTCCAGGTAAATCCAAATCATGTTGAATAGCAGTGTGCATAAGCTAAAAAATCTCTAGTTAAATCTTCTTATATAAAACGCGTAATGTCTGTCTGTTAGCGATGGGCTGAGATTTTTCAGGATTTTTTCAAAATTGAATAAATCCGGATTGATCCAGATTTTTTCAGAAAAATCTCTTTTTACCCCCGGGAAAATCTATTTTATAAGCACCAAAATGTAAAAAATTTTTCGCTAAGAATCTAGAAATCAAGAGCTACAGTTTTTGTGAAGATCACTTTTTGCTAAAACTTCAAAAAAACTGGTGAAAAATCGCTAAAATAGAAACGATTGAATTTTATAGTGTTTGACCCCGTAGTCGCTCGGTATCCAGTTTATTATAAACAAATTAAAACCTGGATTGGATCAAGTTTGTCAAAATCTCCAGCACCCGGTGTAACTTCTGGAACAAACGATTCAACGGGACGTCCAAGATTATCATCATGCGGATCATAATCGAACATATAATAGTCTCCGGCTCTTTTCGCTTAAAAAAAGATGTCATAATTTTATAACAAGAAAAAAAGTAGTTAGTTGTATGAAAATAGAAAATGGCTCGTCATAAAATTGCATCTTGTTATAAAAAATTGGGTTAGTGGACAGCAGAAATTAATCCTCATAAAAACAGAATTTTCTTCATCCAAAATTTTTTATTAAGAGTGAAACAAAAAACCATACTTTTGCGTTTTTTGGCAAAAAATTTTCAAAATTTTTGTTTCAAAAATAGTATCAATTTTTTTATTAAAGGGAATAACCTTTACAGACAAACCTCCAAAAAAATTTTTTTCGCAAATTTTTGTAGAAAAGACCCTTCAAGGGTAATTTTGATACGAAAAATCAATTGATCACACTTCCAAAGATTGAAAATGCTTCCCTGATCTTCATCCGTGAAAATACAGTCATCGAGTAGATAGTTTTTGGTAAAAACTGTGCAAAATTATTCACGGATGAAGGTCAGGGAAGCATGTTTTCGAGAGTTAGCGTAATCGATTTCTCGCATCAAAATTACCCTAGAAGGATATTTTCTACAAAATTTTTAGAAAAAAATTTTTTCGGAGATAATGCTGCAAAGTTGATCCCCACCCCCTTTTAAGCAGATTTATGTGTTAGCATATATAAGAAGTCAGTTAGTTCAAGCTTCATTAAAAGCAATAGTAAAAAAGCACAAAAGAATGACAGTTCAGAACACTACCACTCTACAATACTAACCAGGGAAACCGGGAAGATCCGGTGGTTTATAACTATAACTGGGTAGCGGATCGTCTTCATCCAATGTGGAAATGCGACGAATCCGGCGCCAACGTACACCAACATCTAACAATTTATAAAAAATAACATGCCAATTTGTATTATATTATAAATATATATATACTATTTCTACTCAGTGACGTAACAAGGATGGGGAGAGGCAGGTGCTAGTGATGCTTTGAAATCTGTTTACATAATTTTTAAATTTTTCTGGAAAAAATCACCTTGACCTCCTTTATGTTTTTGTTCAAAATGTTGGAAAAATTTCGAAAACATAAGGGGGACCCTTATGATTTTTTGAAAAATTCTAAAGTATCGCAAAAAAATCACCTTAAAAAAATTCAAAAATTCGATTTTTTTTCAACATTCTTTTTTTGAAAAAATTCGGTTTTTGGACCAAGGTAATGTGCCCCGTTACGAAATTTCTGGTTACGTCACTGTTTCTACTCCTACAAATTATCATGCAACCGTTGATAACTACTACCACCAAAGCAATATTAATCCCAAAAATGTTATTCGACTTTTTATAGTTCATGCGAGATTATAAAGGAGTCATTTGACACATGTTTAGTCGCAAAGTAGTGTAAACTTTTTACTCATCGTATCTTTGACTATTCAAACCCCCTATCCAACCTATTTTGTCCACCTAAAACTAACCATGTCCATACGTTCCTGGAGTATACGCCTCTACTCCACCACTCCTTCGAATCATTTCTTCATGTCTTTTTCGAATAGTCGTAGCACGATTTTTAATCTCATCCAACTTCTCTTGCTGCTGTGCATTTTGCTCTTTCATCTCTTTTTCAATCAGCTGGTTAACAAGTACTGCTCCTCTACAAAAAGAAAGATTTTTGTCTGTCAAGTTTTCCCAATCAAACCTATTCGATTGGGTAACCTCGCAACGGAAATCGATCATGCAATGTTGGAAATACCAAGAGTGCAGAATTCTGAACTGGAAAATTAAGAAAGCAAATGCCAAAACGTCATAGCCGATAGAGGCTTCTCGATACGAGTTTTCGCCCATAATACATTTGTCTTTATATGGCTTTTCATCTGTGGATATAATAGAATCAGCAGATTGACGGGATAGGGAATTCACACATTCGATGCTGAATAGTTGACGCAAATAGCAAAGTCCATGGCCTTCAATGTAATAGACAAAAACACAACCCATAACCTTAAAAAGTGAAATTTTACAATAAAATCATCTCGGAAACTTGTACTTGTAAAGCAACTTTGAAGAAAATGGTAGCAACATTATAAAATAGCAAAAAATTCCATCTCGACAGAGTTCTTCGATATTTCTTCATAGTGTAAAGATTATTTCCTTGCCATAGCATCCAAAATGCTAGAACCAAATATCCCAATGCGAAAAGCGAAGTTCCTCCTAGCCCAGCAGCAAACACTGTAATCAAAGTCACCCAGTGTCCATACATAAAAATTGCAATCTTAAAGTAGTCCACAAAGCTGCTAAAAAAAATACAAATCAGCAACCAGTGTCGTAACTAGGATTTCGAAAATCTGCATTAAAAATTTTTTTATTTAAAACATACAAAAAATTAAAAAATTTCTACACTACTTCACGACTAAACATATCAATTTTACTTTTTTTATATATCCAAAATTCGATTTTGAAAATTTTTCCTAAACTTTTAAGGTTATTTTCCGAGAAAACTACGCATTATTGAGCTTCGCGATGTTCCTGCCTGCCCCATGCCAAATTTTCTGAGGAATCTTTTGCGCGCAAAATTTTTTGTTTTTCAGAAAATTGACTTTGTAACTTTTAGTGTTTTTTGGCCCTACAGAGGGTGAGATCAAAAAATTTGTCGACAAAGAATTGAGCTCAAATTACATATATGAGCTATCCGAATATGGGAACTTGTGCACTTCGGCCCCCCCCCCAAAATTTGGAGGGGGGCCTAACTGCACTGATCAGTGCAGTTTGGCCCCCCCCCAAAATTCGCATAAATCAAACATTTTGGGGGGGCTGAACTGTACTGATCAGGGGGGGGGGGCCAAACTGCACTGATCAGTGCAGTTAGGCCCCCCCCCCAAATTTTTGGGGGGGGGGCCGAAGTGCATAAGTTCCCGAATATGTATGCTTCAAATAAAAAATTGTTAACGCAGATTTTCGAAATCCTATTTACGTCACTGTTAGCAACATCTCTTCATTTTAAAGCCTACGTTTGGTGAACAATAAAATCATGATGCGGGTTGTCACGTCTCAAGTTGTACTTGCCATTCTTATAGATAGAATCGTTGTCGCCAGCAGGGTGATTTACCTTCTCTTTTCGGAATACGCGTTCTTGACTGGCAACCATTAAGAGTAAAAAGAAATCGTAAATCAAAAATCCCGAACCATCTTCGGCTGAAACTCTGTAGTTGGCGAGGTTGAAGAAACGTAGGAAATTGTCTACTAGTTTGCTTCGAGAATCGAAGTCTGGGTGTAACCAGGTTGAATCGACTATCCACGTATACCAGGGGTAGGCTAAAAGCAAAAAATTTTTAAATTTTTTTAAATTGGGGCTATTCAAGTCTAAGGATCCCCAATGAAGTTTTGTCCATATTGAGTCCGTTGACTCCTTTATCACCATCTTATATAATTTTCAAGTCATTTGAACTTCGCTCGAAACAGTGTCAGGAAAGTGTTTTTACGCTTAGAGAGTATGTTCTTTGGATTCCTCATGAAAAATTAAGCTAAAGGAAAAAACTTTTCCAATTTTTGTCACTGGGGAAAAAGACTTGAATAGCATCAAATTTGATCAAAATAATCACATTGACATAAAACTTGAGGCAATCCCACATGCATGGCATAAATCAAAGGCAATTGAATAGCTAGATAGATTGTAAAGAAAGGCCAAAGAATCCGACTTGCGCCACGTGGCAGAATAGAAAACAAGATTAGCCAGATAGCCAAAAGTGCTGCCAAAAAATCCATCCTAACCCAGCAAACTATAACCAACATAATCAATGAACACTAAAAATAAGTCATTAGTTATTACAGTTCTCCAGTAGCCTCTACCTCAAATCCAAACTTGTAAAATCCATAGTTGAAGAAAAACTTGATGCAGTCCAATAATGATGCATCGTATCGGCTTGGCTCAGCTTCTGGAAATATGATTCCCGATGGTGGTTCAGATTTCCCAAACAGTTTTCGAATATGACTTTGACGATAGCGAATTGTCCAGTAAATAGCGATCAGAACCATCACAGAAATTAAGCCCTAAAAAGAAGCCGTTTAACACTGGAAAGATCCTTTCCAAATTTTGATTCATCTTAGGCAAAAAATTATGCTGAACATAATGGTGAAAAAATTTTTCGAAATGCTCTGAAAAATAGTTTGGAACTCTTAAAGTTGACCTCGCATAATGAATTTTTTGACCCTGTTATGGTAATTTTCGTCAAGGACAGTTATTGAAAAAATTTAGATCTCCAGCATCATTTTGGTATATAGATCATAGTAAATTGATAAGAATTTCATGACCAGATCTATATACCAAAATGATGCTTGATTCTTTACTTGTAAAAACGTGAATTTTTCATATTTTTAGCCTATAATAGTCTCAAAAACTATTCTAATCAACTTCTTTTACATACAAGTAACTTCAAAGGTCCAAACCATTTTTCAGAGATTTTTTTCGAAAAAATTTTTTCACCATCGTGTTCAGCGTAATTTTTCGCCTAATATGGATCCAAATTTGGGAAGGGTCTTTTCAATGTTAATGATTATTAGAAAATTTAGCATACCAGAATATCATTGTCTACATTCGAATAAAACTCATTAAAGCCAATCCATTGAGTAAAAGATTGAGGTTGAGTATTATTCTGAAGTCCCAAATCTTCACTACAATCTTCCTTTGGTGTAATCTCATGTTCACTAGTGATATTTTTCATAAAGTTCAACTAAACAAAATTAGAAATTTAGTAAAAATTAAATATATGCATTGAAAAATACCTGATAGACAAAGCGGGCTACTACATCCACCGAGAGATAAATGGTAAGTAGAAATGAGATCAATCCAGTAACATTTTGAAGACAAATCGTTAGAATAACAAAAAGCACCAGCACAAAGTTGATTGCACAAACATGGTGGACCGCTATGACCATAAGGATGAGCAAGATTAGCTTGTAAAAATGGACTTCCGCAAAGCGCCATAAGATTTCAATCAGGATTATTAAGAAGGATCTTGCTTTATGATAAGCTGAACGTGCAGCTAAAATTATGAATATAAAACAATTGTAAAATAAAAAAATTTTTGAGCTACTACACCATAGGGGGGCAACCCACGTAAAAAATTTTTCGAAAATTTTTTCCTGTAAATGACCCCTCTAGATAAAACATGCAGGGAATCTGAATTTGATATTTTCTAAGCGAAAAAATGCTTCCCTAATTCAGGGAAGGCGTATTGTGTATTGAAGCAAAAAGTCGCAAAAATGCAATTTTTACCTACAAAAACGACCCCTTTTGGATTAAAAATGTGCGAGAAATCCGAATGTCTGATTCGAATATAACTTTCGAAATGTCTGTATCGAAATTAACTTTACATAACCATTTCTGTCGAAACATCCTAAAGCCCCTAGAAGTGTTTTTATCTGAAAAATTGTGCTTTTTCGAATTATACCTTCTTTTAAAGGATTTCTTTTCTCTCCGTTAGCCTGATGCATCCCGTTAGATTCGGGATGAATAGAATATAAATCCATAGATAATTTTTTAGGTATACTATCAAGTTGAACATGCCAAACATCACTGCTCATATTTTTACACAAACACTACTACATGCTCAAAGACAATGGCTTAAATTCGAATAAAAATTTTATGAGCCAAGAAATTAAATTCCAAACAAAGATCAAGCGAAAAAATGACGAGGAAAAGTAATAAGTAAACAACGCGAGAGAAACAAATAGTTCAAGAACTTGAAAGAAATAATGAACACAGTTCGAAAATTGATCGGTAAGAAAAATTTCAAACCACTGAAAACAAATGTAATGAAAGTGTATCAGGTCAAAATTCATTTTCAACATTTCTCGAGAACTGGTAAACAGTGCAAATCGAGGCCAAGGCCTAAAACAAACAAAAGTGCCGAACGATTTCTCTGGAACTATAGTCTGTTTCGTCCAAGTAAGTGCGTTAAAAGTTCGTAATCACTTTTTTTTAAATGTTGATATTTGACTACAGAAGATCGATTTTTGACGACATTTTCGACATTTCTAGGGTTTTTATACAAAAATCCGCCGTTATTTTTTCACTTAGACCTCGGGAATATGATTAAAAATCACTTATAAAACAGACCTTTTTGAAATTTTACCCTCGTAGGGAACCTTCGCGTGGTCAAAAGTTCTCCAAATCAGCTGAAATTTGGTATCCAGGAGTTTTTCACATGTGGAACACAAAACCGAAGGAATTTTTTTATTTTGACCACAGGAAGGTACCACTATGAGGGTAAAATCCCAAAAAGGCACGTTGCAACCCACAAAATGTTTGACCAAAATTTTTAGTTTACTTACAAGGGGCATATACGAAGTGACTTTTGAATTTTTCAACAAGTCCTATATATTCTGGAAGAGCATACCTGGTAACCCTTTAGAAATTACAAAATTAGCTGCTATAATTCTAATCCTGAGGAGATAAAAAATATACACTATTATATAGGAAAAAATGATCCCTTCAATCAAAAAGCAGGATGGCTCAGTGAATTGGTTGCAGGTCAATGACTGTACGGTCCGGGGTTCGACTCCCTTACCGTCCGAAAGTTCTTGCCATTTCTTAAAAATTGTTTATTTCCTCAGGGTTGGTGTTATAGCAGCTAATTTTGTAATTTCTAACAGGTTATCAAGTATGCTCTTTCAGAATATATGGCTTTTTGAAAAATTCCAACGTCACTTCGTGCATGTCCCTCGTTAGGTGAAAAGGACTATACAAATATGGACTGAAATATCTATTGATGTATTAGCCAGCTGAAATGACAGAGGAAAATCATGAGTCATGAAAACGATAAATCAATACTCTTTTCAAACAAAAAATAGTTTGTTGCCGATTTTGTGAACATAAAACCAGACAAAAGCTGCTTTCAAAAATATTACAACTTTTTAAGTATGAATAGTACAAGGTATGTTAAAAAAAACCGGAATTTGGTCGACTTTTCATGTTTTTTCGATTTAAATTTTTCAAGTATGACCCGATTAGGGCTAATTTTATGCGGGGAATAGATTGCGCGCATTTTCAACGCTTCTATGACCCTCAGGGAATCGAAGTGTGTATTGAAATTAAAAATTTTTAGATTTTCTGCTTGAAAATGACTTTATAGGGGTAAATTTATGCGGAGAATCTATTACGCGCATTCCTGAAGCTCGAAAACGCTTGCCTGATTCAGTAAATCGAGCGTGTATTGAAGCGATGACCAATTTTTGCTATAATACATCAATTTTTCTTTGATTCAGAATAGAGGAAGCGTTTTCAAGCTTCGGGAATGCGCGCAATCGATTCCCAGCATAAATTTACCTTCAGAAAGTCATTTTCAGGCAGACAAATTTGGCTTCAATACACAAACTCTGGTTCCCTGATTCAGGGTTAGGGAAGCGTTAAAAATGCGCGCAATCGATTCCCTGCATAAAATTAGCCTAATCGGATCATTTTTGAAAAAAATTTCGGGTCAAAAAAATATGAAAAAATCGCCCAAATTCCGGTTTTTTCCAAAAAATCGAATTTTGACCAAAAATTGAATTTTGGCTAAAAATCGCCCTAATAAATGGGATTATTTTTGAAAAAATTTTCGTGTCAACAAAACATGAAAAAATCGCCCAATGCCGGTTTTTGCCAAAAAAAATCGCCAAAATTCCGGTTTTTTATACACTCTGTAGTTTCAATAAATCAAAATGAAAACGAGACCATATGAATCAAAGTAAATGTGGTCAACCAACAAAAAGAAATGGATTTTTCGTGAATGCGACAAAAATATTTACGTGAAGGTGGGAAAAGCCAACAAGACAAATAAAGTCTAGTAAAAGCATTCAATCACAGATAAGGAAAAAAGAAGAATGTGACTGTTTTCAAAATGAATCAACCATGCATTACAGGGTTTTCCAAAAAGAGCGCCATTTGGTCATTTTTTGGCAAAAATTTTCCAAAACAATTTTTCTCCAGAATTACTTATTTGGGGTATTTTTATGCGAGAAATCGATTTCGCGCATCAAAACCCCTTGAAAAAGCCTCCAAGGCCACGAAATATACGATTTTCGTTTTTTTTCAGTTATTTTCGGTAGGAATTCCTACTTGAAAATTAGATATTTCATAGTCTGGGAGGCGTTTTCAAGGGTTTTCAATGCGCGCAATCGATTTCTCGCATAAAAATACCCCTAATGAGTAATTTTGGAGAAAAAATGTTCGCCAGAAAATGACCAAATGGTGGTACACAAATGGAACTTCAACCCTGTACCTTTAGATTAAAGAACATTATTCTATCCAACAATCGATTTTTCGCACAAAAATACCCCTTAATGAGTCATTTTGGAGAAAAATTTCGCCAAAAAAATGACTAAACCCTGTTTTTCGATACACCCTGTAAATGTACAAATTTCGTTTCCGCTCAAACTATGGTGTTCATTACGACAATTTTTAGTATGAATATAAAAACACACCGGTAGGTTCTGGGTCGTGTTGCGGAAGTGACTGCTGGCTTTGCGCATTTGTCAAGCGCGTCCAAGGATCGTGGAAAATTTTCATTTGTAGCACTATCACAATTAGCAAGGCAATGCGCTTGATTAACTTCCAGAACAAAGTACTAAAAAAAGGTAAACCCAACTTTCAATCATGAAAATCTTGCCTGCTATCACCAGGAGCACTACCACATACACGAGTACTTTCGTATTTAAATATGCCAATGTCGCAATCCCACTGTTGAGACAGGCCAGTTAGATCCCTCCAATATTCTTCAACTTTCGTAAATTGGAAAATGAATACGGCAATAATAACAATAGATGTATAGCTGATCAACAAGGTCCAATACAGGTAGATAAAAGCTCGGAAGAATCGGAATGATAACTAAAAATATAGGTTACACTAGTGATGTTCAAAGTGATCATGATAAAAGGGTGTGTGATAAGTGATAAGATAACGCATTTTGATAACAGTGATAACGATTTTTGTGATAACGTTATCACGGGATATTTTAAACTTACATGTAGATTTAAAAATTACGATTTTTGTTAAAATAGGAAATTTTTGCGACTCTTCTGCAGTTCATTTCACCCGCAGCCCGGGCGAAATGAGTGTCGCCCGTAAAATTTGTGGGCGAACTCATTTTGACTTGCGGGTTGTGGACGACCCCCCATGAAATTAGGGAGAGAGGGGGGGGGGTTGTACACGTGTGCTCGTTTTAGTGTAAAAATTTTTTTCGAAATTTGTATTCACTCTACTCTATTTGAGCCTTCCCTACTATCCCCCAATTTATAAGCACTAACATGAGAGGATAAGAAAAGATGTTAGTGACGACCCCCACGCGTTTCTCCCCTCCGAGATTTTCTCGCTACTATCCCCAATTTATAAACATAAAAATTTTTTGATTATAAATATCCCGTAAAAAACACTTTAAACTTACATGTAGATTTAGTAAAAACACCGACCAGAATAAGAAATATCCGATAACAATAAATGTTGGGTGGTCGAAAACGTTGATCAATAAAACCAGCCCCACAATAAATATCCAAAACTTGGTGAAATATCGAGTAAGCAATTCCATAAAATGTGTTCCCTAAATTTTTTCATACAGCAAATAAAAAACAAACAAAAAAGGAAAATAGATGTATATTTCATTTTTTACTTGATACATTTTTTGGAAATACACCTAAAATTGTGAAAAAATCGAAAGTAAAATTGCGTGTTAAGGTTGTTAAGAATAGAGTGAAATTATCGACACATTTGAATGAACTTTTTCATTCTTTGTTAATTCACCAATTAAACAATCATAGTGTAACATGTAAACAGGCGAAATATAGTGTATAAATTAAAAAAGTGGCGTATACTAAGGGAGGGGGAGTCCTATTTTTTTGACGATATTAAGGGGGGTTCTGATATCATATCTCTAAGAAGAAGAAAATTCGATACTTATGCACTATCCCCCCCCCCAAGCTGAAAACGAAAAAAATCAAGCATGAAGCTGGTTTTAGGCTTGTTTAGACTTGGTTTAAGCTTTGTTTAGGCTTAAGCCTAGGAATAGGTTTAGTCTTAGGCCTAGGCACAAGCTTAAGCCTAAGTCTAGGCATAGACCTAGACTTATTGTCTAAGCCTAAGTTAAGCTTAAGCCTAGTCCTTAGACTAAACCTATTCCTAGGCACAAGATTAAGCCTAGGCCTAAGTCTAGGCGTACAGTCCCCGCTCCATATAGTGACACCCACCATTCAGGAAAGACCACGCAGGGATGCCTCTTGGCGGAAAAATTTGTAAACATCATCAAAAATCAGAATTAAAAGATTTTTAAATAATTCTTTTTTTTAAAGTTGTGTGGATATATAGGGCAACTTTTAAAAAAAGAATTATTTCAAAATCTTTTAATTCTGATTTTTGGTGACGTTTACAAATTTTTTCGCCAAGAGGCATCCCTGCGTGGTCTTTCCTGAATGGTGGGTGTCACTATATGGAGCGGCAACTGTATTTTTATGCCTATGCTTAAACTTAAACTTATACCGTGGAATAGTCTTAGGCCTAAGCCTAAACCAATTCCTCATGCTTGATTTTTTTTCTTTTTCAGCTTGGGGGATAGTGCATAAGTACCGAAAATTCAAGACTCAAATTTTTAAAATAAATTTAGAGGAGGCCTTGGTCTACTATTTCAGCATGCAGGACCCCAAGGCTCTCAAAGAAGATCTTTTTATTTTTGGCATTCAAACCCGAAAAATCACGTTTTGAGGGTCCCAGTTTTCGGACTCTGTTCCCCCACAACATCAACTTCGCAGATTATTTTTGCGCACAGATTTGTGTGACGTGAAATCGATCCTAATGACCAGGGTTGGGATTTCACCGGAGGAATTCTGGGGAAATCTTTTTCCCTTCGAACCCGCCACAAGGTTGCGGGTTCGAATCCCGCTTGGAGCAAATTGGCTTTGTCACTGCACCATCGAGGTTTGAAAATGGAGAAACGTCTTTTCAAACCAAGTAATTCTGGGGAAAAGATTTCCCCAGAATTCCCCCGGGAAAATCTGGATTTATCCAATTTCCCCGGATCCGGATAATTCTATTTCCCAACCCTGCTAATGACACGAACCGTATAAAAAAAAGTAATTTCAAATTATTAATGTTAGATAAATCGTTTCAAGTAATAAAATTTGATTGATTCAGGCAACGTTGCCTGCATCAATATAATTTTGTTATATTAAAGTGAATAAAATCTTGATATATACTTACATCATTGGCGTTTTCGGCAACACCAGAGGTGCTCCTCCCAGCTCTAGGTGATGTGAACGTTCCGTAATTCAATTGCTTTCTTAGATCGTGTTCAGAAAGGGAGTCGTAAAATTTTTCTCGTAAATGAAGGCGTAGTAGGACGAATAAAGGAAGACTGAGTGCTACCTAAACTTTTTAATGAGTTTAACAACGGGCATCAGTTGGAGGTCTCAGTAGCACAATGGTAGTGCACTTGAACGGTAGCCAGGAGGTCCGGGTTCGAGTCCCGGTCGGGTCCGAAAACTTTTGCCCAATTTCAAATTTTCTAGAGATTAACATTTGTTCAAATTATTAGTGGAAATCGCAATTTCGGATGGCCCCTCCTCCAAAATAGGGAGGCCATCCACGTGAAAAATTTTTCAAAATTTTTTTCTTCTGGAAATACCCTTCTAGGGGTAAAAGCATGCGGAGAATCCGAATTTGACATTTTCGAAGCAAAAAACACTTCCCTGGTTCAGGGAAGGCCTGTGTATTGAAGCGAAAAGTCGAAAAATCGCATTTTTGCGACTTTTCGCTTCAATACACAAGCCTTCCCTGAATCAGGGGAGCATTTTTGATTGATTCATTTTGTTGTACACATTTTTGAAACCTAAAAGTTTTCTTATAACCGAATGAAATTTTGAAAATGTTTTATCCTTGAACAATAGCCTTTTTGGTGAGAAAAATGCCGACAATCAATATTTTGAATAATGAGATTCCTCTTAAAAAGCATTAATCATGATAAAGGTCATAACAAGTATAAGATTTTTAAAAGTTGAAAGTACAAAAAGGAAAAATTTTCCAGAAATTGCAGAAAGATAATTTCTCTCGCTCATCCACGGGAATTATTTCCTTTATGGAGGGCATAGGTAAAAAACCTGTTTTATGTGAAACGAATTCTCGCGCGTTTCACAGTTAACCAGACGTGGTCGGCCACTCTTTTGAAGAATGTTATGGGGACAAATTGGTGAAAATATGATTCATCACGTATTTATTGTGTGCAAAAAAATCTTTTAATCGGATTATAAACGGCCTATTTATATTGAAGATGTTGGAGGAAGTTGGTGGAAATGGGCTCTACCCAAAATTCAAAAATTCGTTATGTTTTTTTGCTATAAAAAAAGAGCCGGGTAAAAACATGCGGGGAATCAGAAATTGACATTTTCGAAGAAAAAAAACGTTTCCCTGATTCAGGGAAGGCGTATTGTGTATTGAAGTGAAAAGTCGCCAAAATGCGATTTTTGCTCCCTCCCCTATATATAGTCGAAATTTTTTTTGGATACCACGAAAGTTTTTACTGAATCAGGCAACGTGTACATTGAGGCTGCGGTCAAGCATGTCAAAAAAGTTGTCGAAAAGTTGTCAAAATGTTGTCGAAAAGTTGTCAAAAAGTTGTCGAAAAGTTGTCAAAAAAGTTGTCAAAAAAGCTGTCGAAAAAAGTTGTCGAAAAACAAAAGGGTCGCGGGTTCGAATCCCGCTTGGAGCTTAAGTTTTTGCACAACTTTTTTGTGCAAAAAA
>OZJO01000469.1:0-19984 GCA_900406225.1 Acrobeloides nanus | reverse complement strand
CTTTTTCATTCTTTGTTAATTCACCAATTAAACAATCATAGTGTAACATGTAAACAGGCGAAATATAGTGTATAAATAAAAAAGTGGCGTATACTAAGGGAGGGAGAGTCCTATTTTTTTGACGATATTAAGGGGGTCCTGATATCATATCTCTAAGAAGAAGAAAATTCGGTACTTATGCACTATCCCCCCTAAGCTGAAAACGAAAAAAATCAAGTATGAAGCTTTGGTTTTAGGCTTTGATTAGACTTGGTTTAGGCCTAGGTTTAAGCCTAGGAATAGGTTTAGTCTTAGGCCTAGGCACAAGCCTAAGTCTAGGCGTAGACCTAAACTTATGTCTAGGCCTAAGTTAAGCTTAAGCCTAGTCCTTAGAATAAACCTATTCCTAGGCATAGGCATAAGCTTAAATCTAGGCGTACAGTCGCCGCTCCATATAGTGACACCCACCATTCAGGAAAGGCCATGCTGGGATGCCTCTTGGCGGAAAAATTTGTAAACGTCATCAAAAATCAGAATTAAAAGATTTTGAAATAATTCTTTTTTTTAAAAGTTGTTTGGATATATAGGGCAACTTTTAAAGAAAGAATTATTTCAAAATCTTTTAATTCTGATTTTGGTGACGTTTACAAATTTTTCCGCCAAGAGGCATCCCTGCGTGGTCTTTCCTGAATGGTGGGTGCCACTATATGGAGGCGACTGTATTTTTATGATTAGGCTTAAACTTAGACCTTGGAATAGGCTTAAGCCTAAACCAATTCCTCATGCTTGATTTTTTTTCGTTTTCAGCTTGTGGATAGTGCATAAGTACCGAAAATTCAAGACCCAAATTTTTAAAATAAATTTAGAGGAGGCCTTGGTCTACTATTTCAGCATGCAGGACCCCAAGGCTCTCAAAGAAGATCTTTTTATTTTTGGCATTCGAACCCGAACATGTCACGTTTTTGGGGTCCCAGTTTTCGGACTCTGTTCCCCCCCCCCCACAACACCAAATTCGAAGATTATTTTTGCGCACAAATTTTTATGACGTGAAATCGATCCTAATGACCAGGGTTGGGATTTCACCGGAGGAATTCTGGGGAAATCTTTTTCCCTAGAATTATTTGGTTTGAAAAGACATTTCTCCATTTTCAAGCCTCAGTGGTGCAGTGACAAAGCAGCGGCTTTGTGGCCACAAGGTCGCGGGTTCGAATCCCGCTTGGAGCCAAATTGGCTTTGTCACTGCACCATCGAGGTTTGAAAATGGAGAAACGTCTTTTCAAATCAAGTAATTCTGGGGAAAAAGATTTCCCCAGAATTCTCCCGGGAAAATCTGGATTTATCTAATTTCCCCGGATCCGGATAATTCTATTTCCCAACCCCGCTAATGACACGAACCATATAAAAAAGTAATTTCATATTATTAATGTTAGATAAATCGTTTCAAGTAATAAAATTTGATTGATTCAGGCAACGTTGCCTGCATCAATATAATTTTGTTATATATGTTATATTAAAGTGAATAAAATCTTGATATATACTTACATCATTGGCGTTTTCGGAAACACCAGAGGTGCTCCTCCCAGCTCTAGGTGATGTGAACGTTCCGTAATTCAATTGCTTTCTTAGATCGTGTTCAGAAAGGGAGTCGTAAAATTTTTCTCGTAAATGAAGGCGTAGTAGAACGAATAAGGGAAGACTGAGTGCTACCTAAACTTTTTAATGAGTTTAACAACGGGCATCAGTTGGAGGTCTCAGTAGCACAATGGTAGTGCACTTGGACGGTAGATAGGAGCCTGGTCCAGGTTCGAGTCCCGGTCGGGTCCGAAAACTTTTGCCCAATTTCAAATTTCCTAGAGATTAACATTTGTTCAAATTGTTAGTGGAAATCGCAATTTCAATTTCGGATGGCTCCTACCCCATAATAGGGGGGCCATCCACGTGAAAAAATTTTCAATTTTTTTTCTTCTGGAAATACCCTTCTAGGGGTAAAAGCATGCGGAGAATCCGAATTTGACATTTTCGAAGCAAAAAACACTTCCCTGATTCAGGGAAGGTCTGTGTATTGAAGCGAAAAATCGCATTTTTGCGACTTTTCGCTTCAATACACAAGCCTTCCCTGAATCAGGGAAGCATTTTTGATTGATTCATTTTGTTGTACACATTTTTGAAACCTAAAAGTTTTCTTATAACCGAATGAAATTTTGAAAATGTTTTATCCTTGAACAATAGCCTTTTTGGTGAGAAAAATGCCGATAATCAATATTTTGAATAATGAGATTCCTCTTAAAAAGCATTAATCATGATAAAGGTCATAACTAGTATAAGATTTTTAAAAGTTGAAAGTACAAAAAAAGGAAAAATTTTCCAGAAATTGGAGAACGATAATTTCTCTCGCTCATCCACGGGAATTATTTCCTTTATGGAGGGCATAGGTAAAAAACCTGTTTTATGTGAAACGAATTCTCGCGCATTTCACAGTTAACCAGACGTGGTCGGCCACTCTTTTGAAGAATGTTATGGGGACAAATTGGTGAAAATATGATTCATCACGTATTTATTGTGTAGAAAAAATCTTTTAATCGGATTATAAACGGCCTATTTATATTGAAGATGTTGGAGGAAGTTGATGGAAATGGGCTCTCCCCAAAATTCAAAAATTCGTTATGTTTTTTTGATATAAAAAAAGAGCCGGGTAAAAACATGCGGAGAATCCAAAATTGACATTTTCGAAGTGAAAAAACGTTTCCCTGATTCAGGGAAGGCATATTGTGTATTGAAGCGAAAAGTTGCAAAAATGTGATTTTTGCTCCCTCCCCTATATATAGTCGAAATTTTTTTTGGATACCACGAAACTTTTTACTGAATCAGGCAACGTGCACATTGAAACGAAAAGAAACGTGGATCCTTATATAGCTTTTTTATGCATCCCTGCGTGGTCATATTGGCGGGAAAATCGGTGATGAAAATTTCCCGCTAATACGACCACGCAGGGATGCATCAAAAAGCTATATAAGGATTCACGTTTCAATGTACACGTAGTCTGATTCAATAAAAAGTTCCGTGGTAGCCAAAAAATTTCGACTATAACCCCTTCCCCTATTGTGTTAGGCTGCGGTCAAGCATGTTGAAAAAGTTGTCGAAAAACAAAAGGGTCGCGGGTTCGAATCCCGCTTGGAGCTTAATTTTTTTGCACAAAAAAGTTACATTTTTCGACAACTTTTTAACATGCTTGACCGCAGCCTTAGTAGTTCCAAAATTTATTTCAAATTGGATAATTTTCGTGTCATTTTGTTCGTCTCATTTAGCTAAAAAAAATGGCTCTAGTGCACTTTAGGCGACCAATGAATTTTTAGGTGACCAATGAGTTTTTAGGTGACCAATGAACTTTTAGGTGACCAATCAAAAAATAGGTGACCAATCAAAAATTTAGGTGACCAATCAAAAATTTAGGTGACCAATCAAAAAATAGGTGACCAATCAAAAATTTAGGTGACCAATCAAATATTAGATATCCAAATAATTGTTTCATATTGCAGTCAAATAACGGTTCTATTGCACTTTAGCCGACGTTTAACCGTCCAATAGAGTCTTTAACCGTCCAAACAAATTTTTAGGCCTAGACTTAGGCTTAGGCCTAGACTTAGGCTTAGGCCAAGACTTAGGCCTAAGTTTAGGCCTAAGTCTAAGCCTAGGCCTAAGTATTGGCCTAAGCATAATTCTTGGCCTATTTTCTTTTGCATTATTGATTGGTCATCTATTTTTCGATTGGTCACCTAAGTTTTTGATTGGTCACCTATTTTTTGATTGGTCACCTAAAAGTTCATTGGTCACCTAAAAACACATTGGTCACCTAAAAACTCATTGGTCACCTAAAGTGCACTAGAGCCAAAAAAATTATAGCTACAATGTTCATTTTATGAAAATTTAAAAAATCGATTAAAAATTCAAAAAAGTTTGTGTATACAACGAAAACATGTGCACAAATTGAAGATTTCAAACGCAATTTTCTCGAAAACTACAACGATTCAGAACATGCCATAAAAACAAAAATGCTCCATTTCTCATGACCTTTCTGAATATCAACAAAAATGGCAACTTTTCTTGGGAGTGTGTATGAGTTTAAAAAATTTGCATATTGAAACGAATGATTGAAAATTTACTCTCTCTGTTAATAATATAAACGTCTTCACCTTGATACACAATATAATAATCGACTCCGAGCTTGAATTGGTCTTAATAAAACCGATTATTATCCATGTGCTGGATGTAGGAAGCTCATTCAAATCCATACTAAAGATGTATTGAGCGACGAGCAGGAACTAAAAATTGTCTTTTTTTATTTTTCGACAAAATGGTTTTGAACTTATGAAAGAAATTTTTTTTATGGAATTCGAGATACTAAACATCTCGAATTCGTCTCGAGCTCGTTTGAATTAGTCAGAGTATTGACACGAAAACCCTGAATTTTACATTTTTTTAAATACGCTTAATTATTGTGTCTATTTAAAAACAAAGACGGCATTCTTTATAGCTCGACGAGACGAATCAAATGACACCAAATTTATCCAATTTGAAAATTGTTTTGGGTTTTTGAAGCGAAAACCCTGAACCAGAGTTTTCGTTTCAATAACCCAAAACAATTATAAAATTGGATAATTTTAGTGTTATTTTGTTCGTCTCGTCAAACTATAAAGAATGCCGACTTTCTTTTTTTAAATAAACCTAATAATTGAGCATATTTAAAAAATTTAAATTCAGGGTTTTCTTGTCAATGTACAGACATATTCAACCCGTTTCGGGACGGCTAGTTGAATTTCGAGACGGCTAACGCCTCAAATTGCATTTCGAAACTGCTAGCGTTCACCCCCTATATGTCATTTGACCTGAACAACTCTACAAAAATACTGCCCAATCGAATTTTTATAGATCCCCCATCCTTATTTCTCGCTACGCATGTCTACAAGTCATCACCTCGGCAAAAGCGACGAGCAACGGAGAAAGTTGAAATGACCATTTTCTCGAGTTTGGAATTGACCACAAAATACAAGGAAGTACGAGGAAGATTAGGCCAAAAATAGAGTGATACACCAAAGCCCAGAGCTGAAAAATTGATCTCTAGGATGATTTTCGAAACGGATTATTCTCAGATATTGGAGTTGTTCCAAAAGTTCCCCGAATTTTATGAATTTTGAATTCAGGGTTTTCGTGTCGATGTACAGACACATTCAACCCGTTTCGAGACGGCTAGCGTATAGAAATAGTTGAATTTCGAGACGGATAGCGACTCAAATTTGGAAAAAATTTTTTCTAAAAACAACTCCTGATAGGAGTAATTTTAAACGCCTTCTCTGAATCAGGGAAGGCATTGGGTTTATTGAAGCGAAAATGTAAATAATTCGAATTTTAGCCGGAAACAGGCTGCCTATGGGTTTTTCCGTGTGGGGAATCGATTGAATAAAGAGTTGTTTTTAGTACAAAATTTTCGGTCCAAAATTCATGTAAAAACTCCGGGAACTTTTGGAACAACCTAATACAACACGAAATTCGCATATTTGACACGTTGAAAATCGGTTTCGAATCATCCTAGAGCCGAAAAATATATATCTTACTTTGACTTATGCTAAAAAAATTTCACAATTTCATTAGAGATTTCGTAATTTTTAACAAAAAATTTTTTCTTGCAAAATCCTTACCATCATGGCTAACAAAGCAAAAACATAGCAATGATGTAAAATGAAATACATGATATCAGTCATAGTTTTACTTGCAAATGTACCATGTGCACCAGGACCTAAAGTTTATACTTTAGATTTTGAAGTAGAAAGAAATAAGAATACGGTGGAAAATAATGGCAATCTTTTGACGATCCAAAACAGCTGAGGTTACATGCTGGATCGGTTGCATTTGGACATTTTCTGTACCGTCTTCAAAATCTGGACCAAGGAGCTGAAACATAAATTTATTTTTTTTAGTTAAAAATTATTTTTTTGACACAAAATTGGCATCAGGCTTTAGAAGATAATTTGTATAGATTTGCATCTCATATTTTTTTGGCAAGTTTAAGAAAGCACAAGAAAAGCATAACAATTATTTTATGGTAATACAGGGTGGATTTTTGCGATTTTGAACAAATTTTAGCGAAAAGAATTTTTTTACTTTTCTTAAATAATCCTATGGAGGGTTTTCTACGCGAGAAATCGATTGAGCGCATTAAAATCTTGAAAACGCTTCCCTATTCCCAAATCAGCCAAAAAAACTGAATTTGTGCAATTTTGGTTTTCTGTGGTAATTTGGGTAAGGGGAGCGTTTTCAATATTTTTACAATGCGAACAATCAATTCTAGCATCCAAGATTATTTTAGAAATAATTGTTGAGAAAATTTGGTACAAAAAATCGACTTTTTTAGTCATCCTGTGGTATAAGTCAAAATTTTTGTTAGCTACCACGAAACATTCAGGCAACGTGTACATTGAAAAGAAAAGTGGATCCTTATATAGCTTTTTTGATGCATCCCTGTGTGGTCATATGGCGGAAAATCAGGATTACTACTAACTTAGTATAGTCGAAATTTTTTTTTTGGCTACCACGGAACTTTTTATTGAATCAGGTAACGTGTACATTGAAACGAAAAGAAACGTGGATCCTTATATAGTTTTTGATGCATCCCTGCGTGGTCATATTGGCGGGAAATTTTCATAACTGATTTTCCCGCCAATACNTCTGATTTTCCCGCCAATACGACCACGCAGGGATGCATCAAAAAAGCTATATAAGGATCCACGTTTCTTTTCGTTTCAATATACACTTTGCCTGATTCAATAAAAAAAATTTCGTGGTAGCCAAAAAATTTTTTGACTATATCTCAAAAACTACAATGTTTCAGAACGTGCCGTAAAAACAAAAAAATGCTCCATTTTTCATGAACTTTCGGAAAATATAACTTTTTCATAGTGGACAAATCAGAAATATTTAAGAATGACCCTTTAATTGATGAATAGCTATATAGTCGAGTCTCGTTATAACGGCATCCTCTGGGGGGTGCCGTTATAACGGATACTTTTGAAAAAGAAGACATTGGTTGACCTTTTATGTTTTTATTGAGTTTTCGTTAGGCATCCCTGCGTGGTCGTTTGGCGGGAAAACTTTTGGGGGGTGCCGTTATAACGAATTTCAGGGGGATGCCGTTATATCGGGGTGCCGCTATAACGAGACTCGACTGTAGGAAGAGATAGGTTTGCCACCTTCGTTTCGCCGTGATGAAAATTTCAAGCCTCAGAAGGATTCAAAACTGGCATATTTGAAGGAGTTAGAATATCTTCCAGATTAGCTATTATTTGGGACATCAATATGGGACTCAATCAGATCAAGAATTTAAGATTGGAATTGCAAATGAAGCTTTTTGCAAGTTCGATAAAATTTGACGACGCTGAAGGCAACATCGACTCTTGTCTAATGGTCGACGCCGACTATACTACAGTCGAATCTTGATTTAGTAACAATAACCACGCAGGGATGCCGGCGGGAAAATTTTGTATATAAAGAAACCAAATTTCTTCAAAATTTTCCCGCCGGCATCCCTGCGTGGTCGTTTTGTTATGAGGTTCGACTGTATTATCCAAATTTTAATGATCAGCATTTTTCACACTCATACAAAGTTTAAAAAATAACGTGAACATAGAAGAACCGAAGACAAAGACACTCCGTATATAAATTACCGTGCTACGGCTTATAGAATTTCTTGATTTGAATCTTATCAAGATATTTGGTTCATTCTGATGATTAAATTCACTTCGCGAAAATTCAGACATTTGGTGCAGCTTAATAAAAAAAAGGAATACAATTAAACTCATCACAATACCTTCACCACAAAAGGGTTAAAGTTTTTTATTACAAAGAGATGAAAATTTTTCAAATTGGAAAATTCAACTACCTCTTGGTGAACAGAAGAATCTTCAGAATACACTGTTTCGCATCCATAACGGATTCCCATTCGAGTCCAACGGAATTGAAGAATTAGAATATGGTAAAGAACAAACACGAAGATGAAATTGACATAGTAGGTCCAACTTTGTTTCTCAGGCGCGAAGAAGACCCAATAGTTGGGGCATTTGAACTCCATCAATGGAGTCAGACCAACGAATCTCGCCCCGAAATTTTGAGGGTCGACGAGGTCTTGAAACACCGGGATTTGATAGAGATACAAGATTATAAAATGAGCAGCCGAATACAAGATCAACAGTTTCTTGATCAAATTGAATGTATCCCTCTTCAATGGGGTATACAAAGCCCACCAAGTGATCACCAACAAGAAAACCAGAAAATAAACTGCGTTCAACAATGATGGCTAAAATTTGTAAATTTTGATTTTTTAAATACAAATAATGCATTTGTAGTGAATCTCAAAGTAACAAAAAGTGACAATCATTGTTACCGGCCTTGTCACCAAAAAATTTTTTCACCATGGTACAATTAGAACAAATTATACCATGATGGAAAATTTCTATCGAGGACCCCCGTGACCAAAATTCGCATATTTGAGGCCGGTGACAACACTATTTGTAACTTTGAGCGTCACTATTCACCTGTACAATCCCGGTAATGACAACAAAAAGCATAAGTAAAATGTCAGAGAGACGTTTCAATCCAGGTTTAATGACATTTGAGAGTTCGAACTTTTTCATGGCTATTTCTCGATCTCGGCTAAAAATTTTGCAAGATCGTAACTATTGAAAAAAGCTATATCTATCTACCTATTCATTCTAGATGTTGACGTGTGTTGCACTTCTTGAATTATTTCATTTTGCAACACGGTTTCAACGACTTCGGGACTCGGAATTGCCATACAAACGATAAAAGTAACAACCGATCCGAAAAGTGCAATAATTTCTGGCAAGATAACCGTAATTGCTCGAAGTCCCACGGTCGTTGGAAAACTGAATTAAGCAATTTTTAAGCCTTTTTCAAAAATTTTCAATAACTACCGAGAAAATCCAATCTGACGTAGCCAAAAGTTAAGACTGTTTTCGCAATCATATGCACTTTCTTTATTTCCGGCATGCTCTATTATTTGATAGATCAATTGAGCTACAGCCGCAACTAGAGATAGACTAACACATAAGAGGAGGTAAGTTTTGATGGTAGCTAAATTGATGGGTTATATTTTCAGTTATGAAAAAGTTACCGGAGACTGGAAAACTACTTTGGATTCTTGGCAAACAAGGAGCTAATAAGCCTAGTAAAACATAAATCAATGAAAGAAAACTTGGACGGATAAGGGCCGCTAAAAAATTAAATATATATTCATTGAAATAGGTTATCGGACACAGGGTAAGCCAAAAAAACATACTTTGTATTTTTGGGTGAAAATTTTCAAAAATCGCATGAAAATACCCCTTATAGGTGATTTTTGAAAAAAATTTTCGCCAAAAAACGCAAAAGTACGATTTTTTTGCTCATCCTGTAGTACTCCTTTTATCAACCCTCTAATATTTATTCCCAAAGTTCTGCGACTTTTTACATGAATTTTGATCCGAAAATTGTCGAGTAGTATAAGAGTACACTACTCAACTGAAATCGAAAGATCGAGTCAAATACACTATTCGATTCGTCATTCGAGTAATGTACTCGAATACAACACTGGTCAGGGAAGCGTTTTTACGCTTCGGGAATACGCCCAATCGATTCGCCGCCTAAAAAATCCCCTAAGCCAGTCTTCTGGAGAAAATCAAATTTTAGTCCATTTTCGCTTCAATAAAACCACCATTGCCCTGATTCAGGGAAGCATTTTAACGCTTTGAAAATGATCGCAATCGATTCCCTGCATAAAATTACCCCTTAGGGGTCAGAAAAATTTCGGGTCAAAATTCATGTAAAAAGTCTCAGAAATTTTGAATCAACCCAATACATACCTGTAAATAAACATGTAGGTAAAATAATCCAACAAAAAATTCTCTTAACAACTAGGGCTACCATGTTAAGTCAGCATTATAGGCAAGATAATAATAAAAACACTAAGTTTTGAAAAAAATTAAATTTTAAATAGATCGACAATAAATCATCCCGTCAAATAAAAACAAAAATGAAATGATTGATTAGGTCGAGAAAATAATTCAATTTCGTATTTGTATGCAAACCGGGAGTGAATCAATCATGTTCAAGTGTAAATCGGACAAAAAAGTAGGCAAGAATAAAGCATAGAAAAAATCAAAATTGGTATACAATCAAATTTTATGCGAGGCAAGACTATGAGAATAGCCGACGTGCATTTCGCCGCCTACCGGATGCATCAAAATAAACAACAAGTTTGTAAAATGCGTCAGCTAAAATACGTTTTCAAAAAAATTTCATTCTTTGGCGTAAATTTGAATATAGAAAGTAGCGGGAAAGCGAACAATGGTCTATATATCAAAAATATCGTTTTTTTTGCTTTTGTACTTTCTTCTCCGTCAATCTTCTCTTGATTCATTTTTTTTAGCAAGCATAGTCCGGACTTCGAACCCTTTTTCGGGAAGAACTTACTTTTATGCAGGTATCGAATGCAAAAACTGAAAGCTTACTCAAAAAAAGTGATATTTAATGTTACACTCGGTCCAAATCTTCCATAAAAGTGGGAGATGGACAAATTTTAAAAAGCTTTCCGGATGATAGTAAAGCATTTTTTCGATTTGGGAATTCGCGCAATCTAGCACAAAATTATTCCTATAGGTGCTATTTATACTAAGACACTGCGTCTTGCCGCGGCGGCAAGACGCAGTGTCTTCCGCTGCGGCAAAGTATAAGCGAATTCGCGGCTTGCCGCTGCGTTGAAAAGATGATTTCTGTAACCTAATTTTTTCGACATGAAAGTTTGATAAGAAAAAAAATAAGCAAAAAGAAAATAAAATTGATAAGAAATTGTTGGATGGCAAAATGTATAATTAATAGGTTTTGACATCTTGCAACTAAAAATTACGATTTTCATTAAATAGACTAAAAAATTTATTCAATAATATTAATTCTGTGACTCTTGCATATAGTTCTTGTTAAAAATGTGGCCCTAAAGAGGGCCGTTGGGATAAGAAGTTCAGCCCGAAATTCACTTGGGTTGAGAAGGAAGGCTTTGAGATGCATTCTTCGGCAAGAGAGTCGGGTTGATGTGCGGTAAAACACCGACTTCCGGCATCAAGACGCCAGCCATAAAGTTGTTCAACTCTTCGTCAGTACGAATAGAGAGCATGATATGGCGTGGAAAGATGGTCTTGCGCTTATGTTCTTTTGCGACGACGCCAGCCAATTCGAGTATCTCGGCGCATAGGTATTCGATGACGGCGGCCAAATAGATTGGTCCTGCAACGCCGACACGATCAGCATACTTGCCCTTCCTGAGTAGACGACGAATTCGGCCAACGGGGAAAACGACTCCTGCTCTTTTGGACGCCGAAACAGACTTCTTTACCAATTGTCCAGGACTACGACCACGATTTTTCTTTGTTGTCGACTGCGACAAATCAGACTTCGTTTGTTTCTGGGACATGATTGAAACCAAATGATTATATGAGCTTTATTTAATAATGAATTAGGTGATTTAAAAATCGTTCACGCGTTTTATAGCAAAGGTTATGCATCCCTGCGTGGTCATATTTGGCGGGAAAACTACTAATTTCCCGCCAATACGACCACGCAGGGATGCCTACAAGAAACTACAAAAGGCGTTGCAACAATAACAAAATTACCCATTTCAATTCTTTCTTATTTCTACTAATTATCAAGTGATTCAACAATGGCTCGTACTAAACAAACTGCTCGTAAGACTACTTCTGATGGTTTGAAGGCACCGAAGAAGCAACTTGCAACAAAAGCAGCAAAGAAGGTACCAAGACCGGAATGGGCTGCAAAGAAAACAGTTAGTCCGCCAGGAAGAGGCAAGTCAGTTGGTGCGACTGGAGGTATCAAAAAGCCACATCGTTATCGCCCTGGCACCGTCGCCCTTCGTGAGATTCGCCGCTACCAGAAGTCAACGGAGCTGTTGCTTCGAAAGCTTCCTTTCCAGCGATTGGTCCGCGAGGTTGCTCAAGATATCAAGCATGAATTACGCTTCCAATCATCGGCGGTGCTTGCGTTACAAGAAGCAAGTGAAGCATATCTGGTTGGCCTCTTCGAAGACACGAACCTTTGTGCCATCCACGCCAAGCGAGTGACAATTATGCCAAGAGACGTCCAATTGGCACGAAGAATCCGCGGCGAGAAGTTCTAAGCCTATCGGCATGCATCTTATCCCAACGGCCCTCTTTAGGGCCACATTTTTAACAAGAATCATATGCAATTAAAATTAAATTAGTTGTAATTACGTAATTTTTGAGATCTTGCATTGCATGCTATTTTCAATATTGTTCCCCTGTTTATGGGATAAATTAATTTTAAATTTCCCCTTACCCTCTACTCAATTTTTTTTAATTGACTCAAAAATTTTCACTCACTATCGTACAAAGTAGTTTATATTCAACTTTATGCACGTCTTTTCGCATACTTTATACAAACGATTTTTTCCTCTGACTTCAAATTTGAACGAATTTTGGCACATTCGCTCTAAAAACACCAATGAATCAGATGTTTTTTATGCATTTCTAAACTCATTTTATTTAACTTTATTGCACGAAATTACTATGTGGTCCCTCAAAAATGCCCCCCCCCCCCTGTGGATCCAAAGGAATATCACCGTGGTCTACAAGAACGCCCCCTGTAGGCCCACAGGAATTCCCTGTGGGTCCAAAGGAATGCCCCCTTCCTATGGGCCTACAGAAATTTCCCACTGTGGAGATAAAAAACACAAAAATAGCTAAATTTCAAAATTTATACTGAAAGTTTTTATTAAAAGTTCAATTGTATAGCATGAATTTAGTGATTTTTGTGTCATTTTTTATCTCAGACTGAGGGTATTCCGAATAAGTGCCGAAACTCCCCTTCCATTGAGTCTTGCCTGGGCCATACTTGCTCAGCATTCAAACACATGTATTATCTTCTAAGTTTTCTAGTGGCAACACTTTTTTATTATATAATACATTCACTTTTGCTATTTTGTTAATCATTAAAACTCTTCATTTTAGGCAATATTATAAATGCGTGCAACTCTGTCTGCAACACGCCGCTTAAATTTTGAAGAAGAAACTCCTAATAAGGATGGCAGAAATAATTCTTTATCTCGAAGTCGTACTCCGACTCCTTTGCGTGTTGGTAAAATGACATCAGAAATGGATCGACTTCGTGTAAGTTTTAAGCTTGAAATTGAAAGGTGTAATGGTATTTTTAGCTGCCTAAGCGTCGACATGATGATGACGAAATCCATGTAATTGAAGAGGAAGAATATATTAAGAAGGAACTCAAAGAAGAGATGATCGAAATTGATGAACCGGATCCAAAACGTCAGCGTGGTAAGTTTTATTTTGTTCTTTATGTTAAAGGGTGGGCCAAAAAAATTTGCGTTTTTTAGCGAAAAATTTTCAAAAATTGCATGAAAATACCTCTTATATGTGATATTTGAAAAAAAATTTCATCAAAAATCGCAAAAGTACGGTTTTTTGCTCACTCTGTAAATGTGAATTTACTTTAGAAGATTCTGGAATTGAAGACGACACTGATGACATTACCATCGTTTTTGACAACACGAATAAGGAGTTTCCGAATAAGCGCAACTATAGCTACGCTGGCATGTTTGAAGAAGCAGGTGGAATTAGTGGTGGATGTAAGATTTTCGACGTATATAAAGTTGACATGAAAATTCATTTTTTTCAAAAATGACCAAAAATATTTTTTCACGTAGGCAGCCCCCCTGTTTGGAATAAATTTCTTTTTGAAAAAATATTTCCCTGACCCATACAAAATTTAAAAAAATTTGACTTTGAGTAAATTTTAAAAAAAAACTTGTAGGGGGTCAGGGAAATTATTTTAAAAGAAGTTTATTTCAAACAGGGGCTGCCTACGTGAAAAAAATATTTTTGACACGAAAAAAATATTTTTAGTCGTTTTTGAAAAAAATGGATTTTCGTATCAACTTTATCGTGAAAAAGTCGTTTCGTGTCCACTTTATATACGTCAGATTTTCGGTGCTATATTTAAATTTCTGATATTTTTAGCCTTGACGGGTACTTTCATGCGTGACTTTGCTGCAGACCAGCACGAACCGGTTCGTCGTCCTTTGGGATGTACATACGATGAGTCTTCAAAAGAATGGTTTTTGGCTGACAGTGCAAATGATGCGGTAAGTTTATAATTAAAAAATCGTGATTTTTAAAAAAGAGTCATTAAGTACAAGGTACTTGTTACAAGCACACTTCTCGGAGCTACTACAATAGGGGGAGCCAGCCATGTGAAAAAATTTTCAAAAGTTTTTTCTGGAAATGACCACTCTGTGAAAAATTCGAATTTTTTGGTAAAAATGAATTTTCTGTGAAAAAGTATTTTCAGATTCGTATCTTGCGTAAAGATAGCACCCGTGGTACAGCTGTTTATTGTGATTTGAAATACCCTTCAGCATTGGTAGTCATTGAGCCGGGTCGATATTGTGCGGTTTTAGATCATGTTGGAATTCGATTGTACGACTATCGTCGAGAAAGTTTTTTAAACTTGGTCGAACATGATTTGCGTAAAGGCTTTTTCAACTGCCGTGGTAAGTGTAAAAAGTTTCAGATGATCCACTTAATTATATGAGCAATGGCGTAGACATTCTTCAGTAAGGGGGCGATACCAGGTGGTCGAAAGGAGCCAGTCACGGAGGACTAACCCCAAAGACTCCGCTGACCCCCCCCCTCCACAAGCACACACCGGCTCCCAGAAGCCCCCAAAACCCAGGGAGGGGGGGGCGGGCCCCAACCCCATGGGGGTTTTAAGCCTTAGAAGGCCAGGACCTATGCCCTATTTCAACCCCTGGACGGTACATTTGTCTTCTAGCAGCCTTCGAAAAATTTGCTTCGAATCATCCTAGAGACAATTTTTTCGATTTATTGAAGTAATTTTTTAGGCTTGGGCTTAACATCCGCCGGTGATCTGGTTACCATCAAGCAGTCACAGACAAAACCGCAGATTCTCTTTTACTCAACGAAAAAACAAAATGATGTAAATTTTTACCCTTTGTTTTAAGACCTTCAACTATTTTTTTTCTAGCTCATAAAATCAATTCCATATGATATACCGCATAATCTGCGTGGTCATGAACCTCGCCCATCGTTTTTGGATATTGCGCCGTGTGGCTCGAAAGATCGTATGGTGGTGACGGACTTGGGTTAGTTGCTATATAGTCTGTTTCATGGCGAGGTTCCAAAAGCGGGACGCGCTTGGCTTAATGGGTAGGACTCTGGCCTTTCATGTTTATGGCGCGGGGTCGAAATGTTTATTTTAGCGATTTATAAAAAGTTGTAAAAAACGAACCCTAAAATTAGATGAAACATTTTAGCCTATCATTGAAAAAAATTTTCTGCCCCTTATGGCGCTGTTCAATCCTCGTCAGAGTCTAATTGTTTTTGCACCATATAATAAGTCGATATTTGGACATGAAAGGCCAGGGTCCTAGCCATTAGGCCATGCACGCCCCGGAACCTCGCCATGAAACAGACTATAGCAATAGTTTATATAGCTAATCAGGATTTTAGGCATGGGAACATTCTCTCTTTATACGTTGAACGCGAAAAGCCGTGAATTGAAACTTGAGCAGCAGTTTGATTGCGCTGGAGATACGGACGACAAATTTCAATTTATCTCTGGTGCTAAATTCGATGCAAATGGCGAACTTTTTATTACAGACGCTCGTGGTCATAGTTTGAAGGTACAGTCAACTCACGATTATCCGACTCTAGAAAAACTCGATTTTTTTGGATTTCGGTTATTTTGTGCACTATTAGGTTGGTGCGTAAGTCTTGATCGGTTGTTTACATTTAACTTTTAGTGCTTAGAAAAACAGCCGACCTTTGACTGTTTATATATTTTTATAAATCGATTCCTTGCATTAAATTAGCCCTACTAGGTTCATTTTTAAACATTTCGGATCGAAAAAACATGAAAAGATCGTCCAAATTCCGGTTTTTTTTATGATACAGCCTGTAATGAATATTCTAAATAAGCCCATTTTAGTACTTGTCAAAAGAAGGCACCTTTATTCAGAAGGTTAAGTTCGACGATAGCTTTTCATATGTCTCCAACTTTTGTGTAAATTCGAACAACGAGCTATTGGTATGTGATCGTCGTGATGGTCGAATAAAACTCTACCAGCTCAAAGCCAAGGACAAACTCGATCTTTACTTGGACACACTTCTTGAACCGGCGAACCTTTAATATTCAGCAAAAATTTACCGTTACACTCTGCATAAATGATTGTTGATCTCATATTTTTATCTCCATGTATTTTGTTTTTGGTCGTTTAAAGATATTTTTTACACTAATATGATTCAAAATTTTTCTCTTTTTTTTGAACGACCTAGTGCCATAAGTCTTTCAACTTTATTGTATTTTATATTTTTATACTGCCATTTAAGTTCGTTGTTAAATGAAAGTAGATGATAGGCGAAAAATTGTCGAAAAACATCAAAAAAATTTTATTCCCATTTGTATGAAAAATTCGAGAATTTTCATATTTTTTCGTCGAATTTCTTTAAAAAACAAAAAAACATAATATTTATTCAAATTTTGAACAAATCGACCATTTTTTAAAAAATTTGGTGTAAAAAAACCAAAAAAATCGAAACCGTTCGAGAAAAACCGAAACTGATCCATTTTCTATCGGTTTCCTAACTCTAGTAGATGAAACTAAAGTTTGAGTTTCTTCTTTCGATTAATTTTTTTAAATCACTTTCTTTGACACGAACACTGATTTATGCAAATAACTATTAATGCGGGTTATTTTTCCTGCTGTTATTAATCCATGTTTATCATCGTGAAATTGTACAAGAGAAAGATTGAGATTGTTATTATCATTGTATTCGGATATAATCCATTTGGTGTTATTTTGGTGTATTACATCGGCTTTATTAACAGTATAAATTTTTATATAGAATTGGATTATCAGTGTTGGAATTAGCTTGTTTTATCAGGGGAGAAAGTTATTTTGACAGTAAAGGTTTCCCGAATTTCTCAAGAAAAGTAACGAGAAACAATGTAAAACTTCGGTTCCAGTATCCTTTCAACAAAAGATGGATATTAACACATATTTTTGCGACCTCTGGTCTCGACGCGTCTCGAAATCATGTGATGAGTTCGTGGAGGCCCTTACCGAACTCAAAATTTGATAAAAATCCGATTTTTGAGCTCAAAATTTGTTAAAAATTAGGTGTTTGAGCACATAATTTGATAAAAACCCGATTTTTGAGCCCAAATTTTAGTAAAAATTCGGTGTCATTAACTTTTTGCGACACCTAGTCTTATTTGAAAATTCTTCTAGCATCAAAGCGATTCTCTGGCTTTAATATTTAAAAAGAATTCCTTATAAAGAAGATTCGTTTTTTATTGCAATATAAAATTTTTGTTTTCACTTTTTAAGCATTCTCAAAATGGCAAATATTCCACCGCAAGGTTCTGCTGTAAGCCCATTTCCAGCACCACCTGAATATGCTCAAATGTACACATCAGCTAATATAAAAACTCGAAAAGTTCTTGCACCGCCTCCTGTTCCTTCAAAATTCACAGTTTATGGTGAAGAATACAATTTGGAAGATGTAAGTTGGGAAAAATCGTCACGGTGAGCCAAAAAAAAAGTCCGTACTTGTGCGTTTTTTGGCGAAAATTTTTCAAAAAATTCAAAAATCGCATGAAAATACCCCTTACGGTTTTTTTTGGCTCACCCAGTATTTGGGGTACAAAGTCTGAAGCTGGAAAAAAATTTTCGTAGAGATCTGCTTTGTAGGAAATCGATTGCGCATGCATGAAAATGCCTACATGACCCTGACTTAGGAATATGTATAACCTGTAATTTTAGGAAATGATCCCTTCGTTAGCAAGCATGAAAATCCAGCAGCTTTATCCATCAAACGCTAATTGGAGAAACGAGTTGAAAAAACTAAACCGAAGTGCTGTAGCAGCTTTTTTAGATCTTATTCAAATTTTAATAAGGTTAGAAGAATTTGAAAAAATTCTTACGAATTTCTTACTTGTCTAGGAGTCCCGATCATCCTGAACGAGCTGAAAAAATCAATCAAATCCGTCTGATTTTTATCAACATGCACCACTTGATCAATGAATACCGTCCGATTCAAGCCAGAGACACTTTGAGAATTATGCTCGAGAATCAAGTTAAAGACATTAATGTAAGTGGGATTTTTCCGGAAAAAAGTCATGTTTTTAGGAAGTCACGAAAAAATTACGTCGTTTCCTCGATATTGGCAACGAAGTTTTATCGAATATAAAGAAATCGCTTCAAGTCCTGCCATATAATGAAGGCATTCCGGAATACCCATTAACCTGGACTGTTGAAAAGGAACCAGCCTCTGAAAATCAAGAGAAGCCCTCATCTTCTTATCCCCAAAGTTCGGAACCAACTGGCTACAAATCCTTGGAAGAGCTGACATTTATCTTTCAACGTGAGAAGTTTATGTTAGAACAATTGGAAAAGGATGGACAAGAAAGTCTAGAGGGTCGAAGCAAAATCGACAAAGCCCGTCAAAGATTCAAAGGCTTTTATTCTTCCACAACAAGCGATGATTTGATGGATCTCAGTTAATTATCATAATTTGTTATCTTGTTTATAAATAAATCGACAATAAAAGTGTAATTGTAGTGGAAATTTTAAATATCTGGTTTATACCATTAATCATTTTTAAAAAATTAACACTCAAATTGTCAAGCGCGCTAAACGTTTATTCCGGTGCAGTTTTTTGCGCTGAACACTTCCTGAGGTCATAAAATAATCCAGGAACGATGATTTTCAGAAGAAAAATTCAAAATTTTCATATTTTATGCACTCTTATTTCCCTGAATCAAGGTCAGGAAAGGATAAACATTTCTTTGCACGCAAAAATCATTTTTTACTCAGAAAATGCATATTTTGTCTATAAAAATGCATTTTAGCATTGCCGAGCTATTTTTTATATAAAATGCATTTTTATTCGGATGCTTTTTCTCATGTGAACAATGACTCATTGCCTTTATGAATCACTGTTTTTGCTCAGCTTCTTGAGAAAAAGCATCCGAATAAAAATGCATTTTATACAAAAAAATAGCTCGGTAATGCTAAAATGCATTTTTATATACAAAATATGCATTTTCTGAGTAAAAAATGATTTTTGTGTGTAAAGAAAATGTTTATCCGTCAAGAAAGCGTTTTCAAGCTTCAGAAATGCGCGCAATCGATCCTCGTATAACATTAGCCCTAATAGGGTCATTTTTGGAAAAAAATTTCGGGTCGAAAAAAACATGGAAAAATCGCCCAAATCCCGGTTTTTTATACTCCTGTATATTCGTTGAGAAAAGTCCATCCGCGATTTTTTATTTCTTTTTATTTAGTTCAGAAAAGTTCGTTGAGAAATGTCCTGGAGCCCGTTACAGTCGTCGTAAATATTTACGACGCCTCAAATTTACGACTGCTGGCGTTAGATAGCATTGTCTGCTAGCGTTGGTAGGAAATTACCCCTAGAGGATATTTTTCCATAAAATTACTTCAAAAAAGTATCAGTCTTTGGAATCCTATTGATACGTCTCTTCAGGGGGAAGAGCTCCATAAAATTTTATTGGTTTTCTTCTCGACCAATAAAATTTTATGCTTCATGACCAGTCGTTTCAATAAACACGATTTTATTGAAAATCAGGCAAAGTTACATTTTTTGACATGCTTGAACACAGCCTTAAAAAAATACAACTTTTAGTTCCAATTTAAACTATGTCGGATTTTTCATTTGCGCAAGTTGCACCATTGAATGATGAAAATGAATGGGATACCATGCCTAATAAAGTTAGTCTTTTTATGTTTATCGTTTATCCGTTGATACTTGTTACAGGGGGGGGGGGCAAAAGTCCTGGCGTAAGGGGCGGTATATCCTCGCCTAAGGGGCAA
>OZJO01000468.1:0-15747 GCA_900406225.1 Acrobeloides nanus | reverse complement strand
CCATTTGTTTCAAGATTTCGGACGTGAGTATAGTAGTTGGGAGAGTATTCACAATAGCAAGATCTCTTTGTTGTTTTGTAGGAATTTTATCGAAGCGATCGGGAAGTTCGTAACTCATGCCGACGTTGTTGACTGAAATGTATTCTATTAAAGGACCAGTCCAGTAATTTACAACCATATGAAAAAATGATATATTCGGAAAGATCATGAAAAATGAAGCATTTTTTGTTTTTACGGCATGTTCTAAATCGTTGTAGTTTTCGAGATAATTGCGTTTCAAATTTTGAATTTGTTACAAGCTCTCGTTGTAATAGATAAACTTTTTTGAATTTTTGCAGAAAAATCGATTTTTGCATCAATTTTTTAAATTTTCATGACATGAACATTGCAACAATTTTTTATAGCTAAATGAGACGAACAAAATGATACAAAAATTATTCAATTTGAACATTGTTTTGAGTTATTGAAACGAAAATTCTGATTCATGTTTTCGTTTCAATAATCCAAAACAATTTTCAAATTAGATAATTTTGGTGTCATTTTGTTCGTCTCATTTTCTACAAAAATTACTACAATGTTCATTTTATGAAAATTGAAAAAATCGATTTTTCCGCAAAAAATTCAAAAAAGTTTATGTATTACAATGAAGAGCTTGTAACAAATTCAAAATTTCGAACGCAATTATCTCGAAAACTACAACGATTCAGAACATGCCGTAAAAACAAAAAATGCTCCATTTTTCATGATCTTTCCGAATTTACCATTTTCATATGTTTGTAAATTACTGGACTGGTCCTTTAAATGAGATCGTGAAAAAAAGACGTCCTGGATGGTGGGCTCTTGTTTTCTAGCTCTGGCTTTATCTAGTCTATTCTTTTATATTTTATATGTTTAATTAGTAAGACTGAGATACGTTTTTAGAGGGCCCTCTCTTATTGGGTAAACGAGTCTAACCAACTCACCCAGCTATCATCAAATTTATCAAAGCGCTTATTAACAACAATTGAAGATCGAAGCCTTCCTGACCGAAGTCACAACTCGATCCAATACGATCCTGACGTTATTTTTGCATTTTGCCCTTTAAAAATGCCATAAACGACCACGCAGGGATGCTTAAAAGCACGGATTTTAGATTTTGGGTATCCTGGCATTAAAATATTAAAATTATGTCAGAATCGTGTTCTACGCCCTCGATTACCCCCTAGAGGTAAAAATCAGGTCATTTTAATGCCAGGATACCCGAAATCTAAAATCCGTGCTTTTAAGCATCCCTGCGTGGTTGTTTATGGCATTTTCAATGGACAAAATGCAAAAATAACGTCAGGATCGTGTTCCTTGCATAAAAATACCTATATGTAAAAATTTTCAGGCCCCCATGACCGTTAGTTCACAAAATGATATGAGGAGATCAAACCTGCGCCTTTAGATTGGTGTCCAGCGCCTTGGACCACTACGCCATCGTTAGGGAACTTTTTTGGTATCAAGCCGGGAAACAGATTATACCTAATACTCCAATGTCTAGATCATTAATCTGTTTGATAATAGTTTGTTGATAATCTTCCAAATTGGCGTTAGTAAAGTCAAAAGCTATTGTTTTAACTTGAATATTTGGAGATTCGTGAAGGATTTCTTGTTTGACACGATCTAATTTTGACTGCGTGCGTGAAATCAAAACAATGTTAAATCCGCGGCTAGCCAGTTCAATAGCATATTGTTTTCCTATTCCATCGGTACTCCCAGTGACCACTAAAAAATCGGACTACAGTAATGACCAAAAAACTTTACTAAAAAATATAACGGATTTCATCTCTAAATTACGCCAATGTTTGTTTGTCTGTGACAGCTATCTCTCAACCGATTGATCCAAACTGCCGAAAGACTATGTCACGTGGTTGGCCATGGTTGAAAACGGTATTTTGTGAAAAAAAATTTTGCTACCCCTAACTGTAACAAATTTTTCAGGGGTCAATGTTTTAAAGAAAAATTGACTACCAGTAGCCCGAGCTACTATGAAAGATTTATTCCTGTAGCCCGGACTATAACTGGTATCGGATGCACGTTCGGTCGGCCGGGTGCTTGTTTCACGCATTCGGTCGAAGGCCGAACTCGTGGGGCGCCTTTAGGCGCTCGATCTGGGTTCTCTTTTGAAATTTGAGTAAAGTTTTTTGACCGCCACTGTATAGTTTTAAAAAACAATGCTGTTTAATCGGATAAGTTTTTTTTATTTTTTGGGAAACCTTTATTTATTTGGGCAACTTTATAGCTTAAGCTTTAGACCTTAAGTTTAGGTCTAGGCCTAAGCCTAAGGCCAAAGCCTAAGGCCAAAGCCTAATGCCTAAGCCTAGAGCCTAAGCCTAAGCCTAGGCTTAAGCCTAATGCCTAGGCCTAAGCCTAAAACCTAGGCCTAAGACTAAAGCCTAGAGCTTAAGGTCAAAGCCTAAGCTCAAAGCCTAAGGCCAAAGCCTAAGACCTAAGTCTAAGGCCTAAGCCTAAGCTTAGGCTTAAGCCTAATGCCTAAGCCTAAAACCTAGGCCTAAGACTAAAGCCTAGAGCCTAAGACCTAAGCCTAAGGCTTAAGCCTAAGTCATTAAGTTTCCCAAAAAAGTTGCCCAAATAATAATAATAGTTTAAAGAATACCTGCCCAATCAGCACCGGCTAGTTTTTTCAAATCAATCGGTTTAGCAATAAGATAAGGATAAACGATATTATATAGCGTATATATAAATTTATAGAATAAATAAGCTATAGTTATCCATCCTAAGGTGATGATCAACGACATTCTTTTACAAGAAAAGCGAAGGAAATGATAAAACAATGGGAGTTTTTTATTTATATAATTTGAGTTGTGAACACAAATTAGGCACAATTTTTTGTTATATATGTGGTTTATTGATTAGACTAGCATAAAAAGAGTCTTTATTTGTTGTTTGAAATTCTTATGTAGGCTTTATTGATTTTAAAATAAATACATATACTTTGTAGTTTCGCAACATAATCTTAATTTTCATACAGTTGAAGAACGAGTTGTTTGGGTGGATCTTTTAAGCTTTCGAGGTGGTTTGGATAAGCGCTTTAATAGGTTGAATAGATAGCTAAGGGAATGCTGTCAGGCCGGTGAAACCTGAGTATTATCCAAGTATTGAGGGCCCTAAACATTATCACTGATTACGGGCTGCAAGTGTTAAATGCGGACACACGGCACGAACACTCACCACTTAGGTGTTTTTCCCACATAGGGTGTCCATGGGTTGGCGACACTTGCGCATGAAACATTGCGCACCTACATTTGCGCATGTGCACTTGCGCATGTGCATTTGCGCGTGCAACATTTGCGCATTCACTTTTGCGATGTAGTATTTGCGCATGTGCATTTGCGCATTCACTTTTAATAAAAAGATGCGCAAATGTTACAAAAGCACATGCGCAAAAGTGCATGCTCAAATGCCCATGCGCAAATGTACATGCGCAAACGTGCGTGCGTAACTGTTAAATGCGCAAATATGGGTGCGCAATGTCTTATGCGCAAGTGTCGCCAACCCGTGTCCACTGATGATTGTCTCAGGAAAATTTCACGTTCCCTTCGACAATTTTCCGACCGTCAACATAATCCAAAAAGCTGGGACGGGAGATAAAGGTACAGTGCAAAGTTTGGAAATAAGTACTCAAAACCAAGGCACGGAACTAGTAGACGACAGCCAATAATTTTCACGATTTTTCCGCAAAAAATTCAAAAAAATTTGATTATTACAACGAAAACATGTACACGAATTCATATTTTCAAATGCATTTATCTCAATGGGGAAAATGATTCAGATGGTGCCGTAAAAACAAAAAATGCTTAATTTTTCATGATCTTTCCGAATATATCATTTCTTCATATGATTGTAACTGAGTGGCCTGGTCATTTAATGAACTCATTCATACATCCTTCAAATAGGGCAAACCCATTTTCTTTTTACATTCTAAAATTATGTTGTTGAATTGTATTTTTTGGAAAAGACCCAAATAGTATCATAAAAGCGGATTATTACATAGAGTAGATAGGCCGTTTATCAATAATGGAAGTGTAGTGTGATTAATTTATAAATAAAGCAAAGATTAACAAATGGAGTTGATGTATTCGTTAGAAAAATTGGACAAATGTTTTGGATTTGGGGATATGTGGGACGAGAAAAATGTGGAAAAAAATCGAAATTCCGATCGGAGATCAGTGGGGAAAGGGTAGCATAAAAGGCGAGGTGATTCGAGACCCCAAGCTGAACGTGGACGTGGTCAGGGAAGCGAAGCTCTTGGAATTTTTACTGTTTTAGACAAAAAGATAAAACTTTAGTTACTGTAAACACACAACGTCGAATAAACAAGAAAACGCAAAGATACATCTTTGTGTTTTCTTGTTCAAAAAACCTAAGCCTAAACTTAGCTCCAAAGAGCCTAAGTCTTTGTTGGGAAATTTGACCCTCTACGGGAAGTCTTGACTCATTGGATGACAGGTTAGTTTCAGGGGCCGTACCAATAAAGATAAAAGCTAAGGATAAATCCTTAGCTTTTAGTGAAAAGTTAAGGATTTATCCTTAGCTTTTATCTTTATTGGTACGGCCCCAGATGATAAGTTTCCTTCAATGTAAGTTTCCTCTTAAGGCAGTTCCTCCAAGGGCTGTTTCCTCCGGAGACGTGTCAATTGCGTCAAAATTATTTACGTCAATTTTTGATTGCGTCAAAGGTCAATTGCGTCATTCGACATTTGCATCAATTTTTGATTGCGTCAAAAATGACACAAATGTCTGTTGACGCAATCGAAAATTAACGCAAATCTCGGATGACGAAAATGTCTGTTGACGCAATTGGCCTTTGACGCAATCAAAAATTGACGTAAATGTCGGATGACGCAAATAATTTTGACGCAATCGACACGTCTCCTTCCTCCTGGGTAAGTTTCCTCTCTGAGCAGTTTTCTCTAGAGATGTAACGAGTACTCGAACTCGATACTCGACATTTTTTACTACTCGATATTCGGTACTCAAACTCGATCACAATTTAGTACCCGACTCGATACTCAAACCTCCCAAGTAGTCATTACACTTTTGTGAAAAATGAGAAGACAACAAATAATTAATCATTGTTTACTATTTTTTACGATTTTATACCCTATCATAAAAATGAACGTCTTATTTCTTTCAATTTATTAGGACTCATTCGATTTGTTTATCATACCACAAGAAAAATCTTTTTGACCGTTTCAGTAAATATGGCCATTAAAACTAGTTTTTCTTCTTACAACAAATTGAGAATCTAATTGTTAAATTCTATAAAATAGAGTTTTCCGAAACATTTTCCAACACAAATTAGTTCCTCTTTGTTTAATAAAAATGTTTGTTCAATATTTAATATTGTTAGTAGTTCTATTCAGTGTTGTTTATGCTAGAGCTGTTAATTCGGACAATCTCGGACAATCCCAAAAGCCGCTTGACTCAAAA
The DNA here is from genome assembly GCA_900406225.1 of Acrobeloides nanus. Classification (NCBI taxonomy): domain Eukaryota; kingdom Metazoa; phylum Nematoda; class Chromadorea; order Rhabditida; family Cephalobidae; genus Acrobeloides; species Acrobeloides nanus. The sequence goes on along the minus strand of OZJO01000468.1, from coordinate 10,272 downwards.
TGTAACAGTGAAGAATTGCGAGAAATTATGCTCAAAGTAGGAAAAAGTCGTGTACTAGAAATTTCTTATGTGAATTTTAGAACATTCATGGATCTAATAAAAAAGATAACGCCGATTCAAAAAGAAAAATTTCCGAGGAGGCCATACAAAGATTTCATACGAAATACGATGTGATCTGCAGTCTCGGAGACTTCTCGTACTTGACATACACCAAAAAATGGTGTGAAGCTAAAGTTGGAACTATCACTTGTTTTGCTTTTGAACATATTATGTAAGAGTAAAAAATAAGTTCACTAGAAATTTCTATTTATAATTTCCAAATTTCATCACGCATAAAAAATTTCTACAAGGTGTTAAGAGACGATATCTCGAAAGTTCGAGCTTAAGTGGCCGTAGTGCTAAACACTTCGAGCGCCATTTAATTTGACTTTATAGTCAAAATTTTTTTGGCTACCACGAAACTTTTTATTGAATCAGGCAACGTGTACATTGAAACGAAAAAGAAATGTGGATCCTTATATAATTTTTTTGATGCATCCCTGCGTGGTCATATTGGCGGAAAATTTTCATCACCGATTTTCCCGCCAATACGACCACGCAGGGATGCATCAAAAAAGCTATATAAGGATCCACGTTTCTTTTCGTTTCTATGTACACGTTGCCTGATTCAATAAAAAGTTTCGTGGTAGCCAAAAAAATTTTTGAATATATAAGCGTGTAGTGTGTGTCTGTACAGACGATCTCGAGAGTGTTAGATTTAAATAGATAGTGCTAAAACTAAAGTTGTAGGGGACGATGAGAGAAGACAATTAACACTAAAATCGGAGACAAAAAATTTTCACTTATTCCTTGGGGGGAGGGGTGAAAAATTCAGAAAATTCTCTTTCAAAAAGTTCTCGACTGATTTTTTGTACTCAGAAATTTTCGGGTATGGGGAACACGAATTCGAAGGAATTTTTTTATTTGGACTGCAGGAAGGGGTCGAATCGGCCAATTTTACGTTAAAATTTTGACTTTTATAATGTTTCATCAATCGTGCCGATACACTAAATTGAATTGATTCATGCAATGTTGCATGAATCAAAATTTTATTTATTAAAACTATTGATGAAACATTAGAAAATTCAAAATTTGCTCGGAGGGGAGAAGCTCGGAGAAAGGGACAAACGTTAGGAGAAACCAAAAGCTCGGAGGGAGGAAGAACTCTCTTCTCCCCCCTCCAGAACGCTCGGTTACCCGGTATAAATAAAAACGAAATCGTCCATTATTGTGATGAATTCAAACAAAACATGATCAACCCTGATTTTTTTACTGAGTTTGGGTGGAAAAAATCGGCCATCAGCCCGGTTCAAGAGGGTATGAAAAAATAATGACCAGCTTTCGGTCCTTGATTGTATCTGACCGGCCGTTGGCCGCCATACTCCACCCTCTACTAATGGGCTATGAGAAGCTTGAATCCAAGGACTTTGGATTTTCCCAATTTTTCATCTGAAACCTGCTTATATGTATTTTGAACATACCCAGGAACAACAAAACTGGAGCTTTAACCTCTCGATTCCAATGATCAGTGACAATAAAATAACTTTGTTGAAAAGTTGTTGTATCATTTGGATTAAAATGATCCAATTTTTGGTTGAATATTAAAGGAATTACATCGCTATATGAATTTGCGAAAAGGGTACTTACTAGCAAGAAAATTACAAACATGATTTCATTCAAATGAAATGTGGGCAAACGAGAGGACTTTCTTTTGAATCAAACAGTAAAACAATAAGCTATTTACACTTTTTATCGATTTTATATGCAGTTATTCATTCACATCACATAATTTTTGAATTTTGATTTGTGATGCTATGATTATGAATAATGGGAAAATTTTAAGCACTTTGACTTACTTATACCCATTTATACAGTTAATCATCCAGCTCAGATTCAGATTAAATACAAACATGATTTCATTCAAATGAAATGTGGGCACATGAAAGGAAAACTGACTTTCTTTTGAATCAAAAAGTGAACTAATAAGCTATTTACATTTTTTATCAATTTTATATGCAGTTAATCATTCACATCACAATTTTTTGCATTTTGATTTGTGATGCTATGATTATGAATAATGAAAAAATTTTAAGATTTTGACCTACAAAATTATAAACATGATTTCATTCAAATGAAATGTGGACAAATGAAAGGATACTGACTTTCTTTTGAATCAAAAAGTAAAATAATAAGCTATTTACACTTTTTAAATCAATTTTATATGCAGTTAACCATTCACATCACACATTTTTGCATTTTGATTTGTGATGCTATGATTATGAATGTATTGAAACGAAAATGTACTAAAGTTCGGATTTTCGTCCGAAAACTGTCTGTCTAGGGTTTTTATAGGCTTCTAATCGATTGCGCGCATTTTCGAGGCATAAAAAAATTACTCGGACACTGATTTACGCGATTTTTATTATGAAACTTTTTAGGGAATATACCGCTCTCGTAGGGGTGACTTCCAATGATCAAAAATAAAAAATTCCTTCATATTCGAGTTTCTCATGTCGACCCCCCCCCTCCCGAATACAAAAATTCAGACCATTTGGAAATTTTTTTTGAAAATTCGAATTTTTACCCTTGGTATCCCAAGGGAAAAATTTAAAATTTTCGCGGCTCGACAATGCGCGCAATTGATTCCCCGCAGAAAAACCCCGGAAGAGTCATTTTCGCAAAGATTGAACACAGCGCTCAAAAGCACCTTATCTATAGATCGACCCAATATATTCGAAAAATGTTTTAACCAAAAACTCGGACTGTTTGCAAAATTCCTTCTGTAACTCAAAATCTCTAAATTTTGGCAAAAATTGAGACCTCATCTTACTGAATGCTGAGACATTTTTAAAAAATGGACCAAAACCGAAGCTATTGATAGTGTCTCTTTAACAAGGAGGGAGGTATCGGAGCCCTCAATGCGACATGGATCCAATCACAGTAAAAATACCATGTCGAACTGCTGTGCTTCGTGCCGCAATGTGACATGGCTCCCATAAATCGGCCCTCATGTGAGATATATGGGGAGGTAAGATTCCCCTTTGTTAATGTATGTTAACTAAAGGCATTGACAAACAGATAAAAATTTATTAATTAATAAATAAATATGATCATTGCTAAATAAAATCATTGCTATAAATAATGTAAATATAAAAAATAACAAGTACAGAATAATCCTATATACAAAAAACAATTATTTTTAAAAAATCAATTTCTGTTAATTTTTAATAATTAGTTTAGCAAACAAAATTATAGGCTTGTTCTGTTGGTGCCTTCCAAATTTTCGCTGATCGCTTGAATCTCATGGTTTATTGGTCCTGGGCTAACGCGTGGTCTCTAAAAGCATAATAGTTTTGTTACTTACAATGTTTTGTGGCTTACATGACATTGCCTGTTTTTGGCATCGATCAACTCGTTGAATAGGAATCTGTGTAACACTTCTTCTTTGGCGAGTTGCTCCTTCTGAAAATCATAATCTCGGACATAATCTTTGAATGTATACCCACAGAGCTTGAAAGATGATATAGGTTTGCTAAAAATTGTGTAAATACTATTGGAGAATATAGATTTTTTCGGATCTTCGGCTCGGAAGGGGGGCACCTGCCCCCTAGTTCACTGTCCCTGGTCCTTTAAAAGACTATGAAATGGGTAGGCAATCCGGTACCGAAGACATCAAGAACTTTTTTCTCAAAGTTTAAACCTTGTAGCCTTGCAAAAATGCCAATGCTGTTTAATATCAATGTCCAGTTTTTCAAGCTGTTGCCTTTTATGAGCAAGCAAAGCTGAATCAAGAATATTCTCGCAAAGCATTTTCGTGTTGGTAGAGCAATATTCGAAGTGACGCTAAACAAACACTAAACCACACGTGTACAAACCCTCCCACCGAATTTTGGGGGATCACCCGCAACCCACAGGCCAAAATGATTTTCGCCCTCAAATTTTGATGGTGAGACTCATTTCGCTCTTAGCTCGCGGGCTGCGGGGGATCCGTAAGCAAAAAAAAACTTCGTCCCATTGCGCGATAAAACATAAGGGGGACCAAGGTGACTTTTGAAAATTTTTTGAAAAAATCAAAAAAAATCACCTTGGTCCCCCCCCCCTATGTTTTTTCAGCCCGCAGAAAGTCAAAATTTTCGGGGGTGTTTGTACACGTGTGCACTAAACTATCAATCGAAGAAATCAAATTTCTTGTCATGTGCACAAACTTGTACCTATATTCCAAGTGTTTCAGATTTAGGCACAGTTGCGCTCAAAAATTACCCTTCGACTAGTGCTCAAAGTTTGGATATCTTCAACTTGAATCTTAATGATGCAGATCCTTTCGATTGCACTGTTAGGATCGACCTGTTCTTCAATAGTTGTCTCTACATCAAAAGTTTCACCACAGATCATAACTCCGTCAAGGTTTCCTTTCCAAATTTTGTATGTCATGCTCTTGATTTGTGAAGGCAGCAAGCTAATTTATTAGATATGTTACGGCGTACCAAAGAGGAAAAAGTTGTAAGCAAGGGTCAAAAATAAAAAAGAATGTCGCCAATCAGCTCGTCGAGCGTTTCAAAACGAGTACCATATCATGGAGCTTTGGAGATTTGTCCCATGGTCTAGTGGCTAACGTGACGGATTTGTAGTTTATAGGCTCGGGTTCGAATTTAAAGTTGTTCAAATTTCATGAAAATTTTTGCATATCTCTATTTTGGTATCTAAAACACTTTGCAACCATTTTTTTGTCAGTAAATACTTGTTATAGCTGTATAGTCGTGGCATAGTGCTTACTGGGCTAAGAGAAGCCATGCCCCCTCCCCGAAATCGATTTGTCCAAAAAAATTTTTTAGAAAAACAACATAATAGGGGGACCAAGAAGATTTTTTCGATTTTCGGGGGAAAATATCGAAAAAACCGCTTTGGAAGACAAGGGGATTTTGGCTCCCTCTGAAATTCGAGTTGTGCTACGCTACTGCTGTATATAATAGTGATTTTAACTTTTATAAAACTTATCTTACTATACAGTTCTAGCAAGTATTGACTGACCAAAAAATGGCTGCAAAGTGTTTTAGATTCCAAAATAGAGATATGCAAAATTTTGGAATTTGGACAATTTTAAATTCGACGTGGGATTCGAACCCGAGCCTATAAACTACAATTCTGACACTTTGGCCATGGGTCAACTTCTAAACCCCATGATATGGTACTCGTTTTGAAGCGCTCGGCGAGCTGAGTCTATTGGAGACATTCTTTTTTATTTGTGACCCTTGCTTCCACCTTTCGGCATTTTTGGTGCGCCGTCATGTGCTGTACGAAAAAATTACCTATCCTTGATGTTGAGCTCTATCCAAGTTTCAGGCGAAATGCATACTTTAGCATTAACTATCCTGAAAAATACGAAGCTTGATTCCAAACCTTGAATGGGATAAACTTGTTCGACTTCAATCATTTCTTCTTCATTTGTATTTAGTTGGTTTATGAGGAATTTCGTCAATCCTGTTTCCCCGAATCTGACTTCCAGCGAGTTTTTTCCATGAGCAATGACGGCCCTAACTTTGCCATCTAATATGAACTTGCAATAGAATATGCTAATAAAATGTATAAATAGAATTTTAGATGCTATCTTACTTTCCTAAAGATAGGTCAAAATTGGCCGCATTGAGGTATATAACTGCCTTGCCATAATCATTTTCTTCAGCACAATGTTTAGCCTTGAGTTTTTGATGAATTATCTAAATTTTTAAAGGTTCATTCAACTCATAAAAAGTTGCCTTATTGTTGATATCCTACTACTATAAACTTTAATGTCTGTCTGCGATGACGATCTCAGGAAAGCGCTAAAATTAAAGTTGTAGCGCTTAAACCCTAGCGCTAAAATTAAAGTTGTCGTGGGCAATGATAGAAGACGATCGACCAGTGGCGGAGCTAGGGGAAGGGGCATGTCCCCCCAACACCTTCTGNAGGAAAGCGCTAAAATTAAAGTTGTCGTGGGCAATGATAGAAGACGATCGACCAGTGGCGGAGCTAGGGGAAGGGGCATGTCCCCCCAACACCTTCTGATGGTCCTCCCCTTATGTTTTTTTCAAAAAACTTTTAATTCCGACATCCTTAAATCGCCAACTTCAAACGCCAGTATCTCGTATGCGAAAATAATTCAGTATTTTCTGTAAAAACAAAAAACGCGCTAATTTTCATGGATTTTTAGAAAATTGAAAAAACAGACAGTTTTTCCAATTCTACTGATCCTTTAATAAAAAGTTTTTGGGTACTACAGACTTGTTTAACTAGTAGAGTATGTGAACTATTATTTCTGTAAGAAATAAGCAACTTTCAAAGCTTATCACTCAATCTTATCACGTAACGTTTGCAAAGAATCGTTTCTGTCTTCAAATAGTTTGAAAATTATATTGCAAGCCAGGATTGTCTTAAACTCGATTTTTTTGAAACTCGAAAACTCACTCAAAAAAATAATCGATTTTTCGAGTTTGGAGGAAGTAATATTTTTAAGAAAAATCTCTCTTTTTATGCTATAATTTGCCAAAAAGTACAGGGTGTTTCCCAAAACGAGGCAATTTGGAGATTTTTGGGCAATTTTCAAATTTTGTCAAATTTTTAAATTGTCACCCAAATAATCCTGTAGGGGTTTTTCTATGAGAGAAATCGATNAACGAGGCAATTTGGAGATTTTTGGGCAATTTTCAAATTTTGTCAAATTTTTAAATTGTCACCCAAATAATCCTGTAATGGTTTTTCTATGAGAGAAATCGATTGCGTGCATTACCTTACCTTGTAAACGCTTCCCTGATCATGTATTAGCATATTTTCGCTTCAAACACACATCTCTGCCCTGAATCAGGGTCATGGAAGCGTTTTCAAGATCCGAGAATGCCTATAATAAAGGAGAAAGATAGAAATAGAAAAATCTCTTATAGGTTTATTTTGGATTTCATAGGTTTTTCTTGTGGACTGGTATATTCTCTATGATTTTGTTAAAATCATACCTTCCTAAATCGTTCATCATCTATTACAACTTCTTCACTTGACATCATCTTAAAATGTTTCACAGACTTTGAAAAATATTAAAAGTTGAATGTTGAAAGTTTGGAATCTTCAATAGATTATGTAATAGGCAAGACTTTGACATGGGAAGGAAATGATTCCACGGAACAAAATTTTTTATGTAACAAATAAAAAGTTGATATATTCAAACAGAGTGCACCAAAAAATGGCAATTTTGTGATTTTTTCAAAGTTTTTTAATTTTCACCAAAATAACTCTATAGGGAGTTTTTTATACCATAAATCGATTGTGCGCATTGCCGGACCTTGAAAATGCTTTCTGCCCCTGATTCAGTGAAAAGACGTGTGTAACAGTGGCGTAGCCAAGGGAGGGCGATGAGAACGATCGCTTCTTTCGTTATGAACAAAAATTCATAAAAAACATAAGGGTATCTTATGGTTATGATAAAATTCGAAATTTTTCAAAACTGGCCTCTTATTTTTGGCCTGTTTTGAGAGGACCGCCCCCACCTTTCCCGGACCCCGACCGATCACGCAAGTGTGTATTGAAGCGAAAATAGGCTAATACAGGGTCAGACAAGCGTTTTCTAGGTCCTATGCAATCGATTTCTCGGATAAAAAAGCGTCACATTTGACGCCAGAAGGTGTCAAATTTGACGCAATTTGTATAAATATGCGAATTTAAAAAATATTTTACCGCAGAAAAGTTTTTATCGCAAAAAAAAGTATTAACACAGAAAAAATATTTATCCTTTAGGCCGGACACTAGTTGTCGTACCACCCGCAAGTTGAAAATTTCTTGCCCGCAAATTGTCGTACGCGAGTACTAACTAATAACAAAAAAAGTACGAAAAAATACATATTTTTAAGCCATCGTATTGCAAAGGTACGATAAAAGTACGAAGAAAAAGTACAATAGCTTGTGGTGACTCTAATAGACCAATTTTATCACAACTACTGTCTACACAAATAGGCGTGGTTATAGAATTAAGGGTTCAGGGAAAGTATCATTTAAAGGTAATAGAAAAGAGGTGCACAGAAATTTACCAAAACAAGAGAGCTTTTTTATTTTTTTATATGTACTCTGGCGCCAATTATTTATTTCCTTGATTCGAATATTCTAATTTTGTATTAGAGCTTTGGTGTTTGATCATTATAAAAAGAAATTTTGAATCTTAAATAAACGAAAAAACGATACAAGCACAAAACATAACGAAAGAGAACAGCAATCATTGATCATTTATTTAAATATGAGCTATGAAACTCATTGACCAAGAAAGTCAGGAAGTCATACTCCCTTATCTCTATCTATGTATACTTTGTTTCCGGAAACTTAAAAAGTTTCCTGGGCACAGGAGACTAAATTTTCTTATGGAAAGAAATGACGATCGCGATGGTGCGTCCGTCGGTAGAAAAAAAACAAATCAATTTTTTGCGGTGCAACAGCCTTAAAGGACTAGGGTCACGAAAAAAGTTTCTTAAAAGTAGCCTATCTAGAGCACAAATTTCTGAGCAACTTTGGTCAATAAAGTTATATATTTTGAGCTAAACTGAAGGATTTTTATATAGTTAAACGTTTTCCAAGTATTCGTGTCAATACACAACAAAATTCAAATTTTTTGAGCGATTTTTTCAATTTTTTTAGTTTTCATCAAAATAACTTTATAGGGGTTTTCTATGCGAGAAATTGATTGCGCGCATTGCTGGACTTTGGAAACGCTTCATTGACCCTAGCATATTTTTGCTTTAATGCACACACCTCTTCCCTGAATCAGGGTCAGGGAAGCGTTTTCAAGGTTCGGCAATGGTCGCAATCGATTCCTCGCATAGAAAACCCTCTAGAAGGTTATTTTGGTGAAAATCTAAAAACTTGAAAAAGTTGAAAAAAATCGCTCAAGATTCGCAAAATACATGTAATTTCCCAACTCTACCAAGACGAATAAAATGACACCAAAATTATACACTATTGAAACGAAAACCCAGATTCACGTTTTCGTTTCAATAATTCAAAACAATTTTCAAATTTGATCATTTTGGTGTCATTTTATTCGCCTCATAGAGTTATAAAAAATTGCTACAATGATCATCCCCGGATACCAAAATTCAGACGTTTCGAAAACATTTTTCAAAGATTTTTTAACTTTGAAAATTTGAGGGTAAACTCGAATTTTCAAAATCTTGTCCAAATCGTCTGAATTTTGGTATCCGGGGGTTTTTCGATATGGGAAGCTCGAATTTGAAGGAATTTTTCAATTTTGAACACAGGAAAGTGGAGAAAATCGACCGTTGGCAAAAGTCCTAGAGCCTATCTATAGACATATGATTCTGTGATTCATCAATTTAGTTTCATTTTTTATTATTTATTAGTACAGTTTTTTCGCCAAAAAGATAATAGCATTTGAATATCAGACCATTAAAAAAGAAATAAGATCATTATCGAGCTTGAGAAAATTGGCTTGTTATCAAACCGCTAAAAGTACTCCACTTTCGGCATGAAAAAGATTTTGTACTTTGAATTCGTTGGCGATTTTTGGTGAGTAAAATTAGAGATCGTAAAAGTGGGCCAACCAAAAATTTACACAACTTTTCAGTCCAAATTTTGGGTTGTTGTGTAGACCAAAATTTTGCCAACAAAATTTTAGTTCAAAATTTGGTTTTGGTAAATTTGGCCCAAAATTTCCCTATATAGATTCAACAGAATGGCCTTAAAGGGGGACTGACATTCGCGACAAGTTCGGGTGGAAAAAAATTTTTCAAACTTTTTTTCAAAAAACACTTTTCTAGGGGTAATTTTATGCGAAAAATCGATTGCGTGCATTCCCGAAGCGTGAAAATGCTTCCTTGACCCTGATTCAGGGAAATAGATGTGTGTATTGAAGCGAAAATCGAAAAATTTTGAAATTTCTCCCTCAAAATCATATTTCTGGAGGTAATTTCATGCGGAGAATCGATTGCGCACATTCCCCAAACCTGGAAAACGCTTCCTTGACCCTGATTCAGGGAAGGAATCGGTGTATTGAAGCGAAAATCAACATTTTCGGATTTTTATGAGAAAACCGTCGATTCTTAGGTTTTTCTAGACGGAGAATCGATTGCGCGCATTCCTGAAGCTTGAACATGCTTCCCTGACCCTGATTCAAGGAAATGAGTTTTTATATTGAAGCGAAAATATGAAAATTTTGGATTTTTCTTCTAAAATCATCGTTCTAAGGGTTATTTTATGCGAGAAATT
>OZJO01000466.1:10789-28862 GCA_900406225.1 Acrobeloides nanus | reverse complement strand
GTTAACACAAAAATGAACAGTTGTTGATGAGGTAAAATTGAAAAAAAGAAGCATGCGGATAGATGAATGAGTACAGGGTGAGCCAAAATAAAATCGTACTTTTGCATGAAAAAATTTTTAGTTTGGGATGCATTTTCAAGGTTTTTCGATGCGCGCAATCGATTTCTCGCATGAAAATACCCTTATAAGTGATTTTTGAAAAAATTTTGGCCAAAAAACGCAAAAATAGGCTTTTTTGGCTCACCATGTACGAAATATTATTTGTTTAACTATGGTATCTAGTGATGTTGAAAGTCTCAAAAAAATGACACGCCTTTTCACCGGTGTCGTATCCGTTAAAATTTATTCTCTTAAATTTTTTAATTTCTACTCTTTTGCCAAAATTTGGGAACTAGTAGCGATTAGGTATCCCACAAATTTTTTCTAAAAAATTTTTCATATGGAATTGATCCGTAATTTTATGCGGGGAATCTGAATTTTACATTTTCGAGACCTGAAAATCTTTCCCCGTATCAAGAAAAGGCTATTTAGGGTTACATTTTTGACAAGAATCACATGATATGGGATTTTTGTTCACATTTCTGTGTGTAAATACATACACACACAAAAATGAACAAAACCACATCGTAATTTTCAAACGTAATAACTGTGTAAGAAAAACAGACATGGAAATATGCCATGTAAAAATTTGGTAAGAGGTCGTTTCACTCAATTTATTGTCTTTGATAAGTTCGAAAAAGATGAAAGAAATTTTTGTCAAAAATTTGGCCATACGTCATATAAATTTCGTTTTCTCGATTCGGGGAAAGATTTTCAGCTCTCGGAAATGTGAAAAAAAATTTCAGGGCATACAACAAATGTTTCAGCCAGTTTAGACTAGATTCTGCAGAATACCCTTGTAAAATTTTGAAAATTCCATTTCCCGCCAAGCCCACTTAAAGCCCAACTCAAGCTGTTTTTCTGGAGAAAGTGGTCAAACTAACTAGGCCAAATGTTATTAGAAGGCTTGAATCATTACCATATTGTTTGGCAGAAACCAACAGTGCGAACATCAGAAGTATAATAGACGTATAGAGGTAGTGGAGACGGTCAACGAAGTCATCATCCAGTCTTGGCTCCAGAAGCCGAAGCGCCGAGGCGAGAAAGTGGAAGCCGACTCGAGCGCCAGCGACCATCCTGCATGAAGTGGCTGAGGTGTTTGCCGGACATGTTCAGCTACAAATACCTTCGATGAATTTTTTCCCAGGAGGCGGCTTAAATTTTGCCTCAGGCCACTCTTGAATATAATCGCATGTGACAGTAGACATTAAAGATGTGACTAGGCACTTCATATTTCATGGAGACAGCGAGATAACACATAACACAAGTGTGTATGGGCAAAAGAAAAGGCTCATGAGCAGAGACCAGGGCAAACCACCAGCGAGAGAGAAAAATTGTGTCCCTCCCATTTTGTTGACGACTCTCTTCGTAGTTGATGTGGAAACGCGGTAATTTTTTTCAAATTGCAGCAATTAATTTGGCATGGATTTGGAAGAAGCGCTAAGGGTGTTAGAATGTGAAGGATTACATGTCAGACGAGTTAAAAGGGCAAAAATTCATGTGCCAACACAAGTTGTGCTAGAAGACAAGCATTTATTGCGCTATCCGGTTCTGCCTGGATTAAATTGTAGGAGTGACACGATTAAAAAAGGTATGCCACTTTTTGTAGGTTTTAAAAAACGCTTTCCTGATCCTGATTCAGGGAAGGGGTGGGTGTAATGAAGCGAAAATTAACTAAAATTTGAATTTTTGTCAAAATCGAAAAAATCATCAGATTGTTTATTGAAACAATTTACAATTAAATCTCTGTTTTATTACAGGGTGTCCCAAAAAAAGTAGAATTTTGAAATTTTTTGGAGTCAGTTTTTCGAACCATTTTAACATTTTTTGGCCATTTTAACGGGTTTTTATGGGTCGCAAAAATTTTTGGACGTCGGATTCGTGTTTTTCAGCTATTTTTACCCCTAGAAATGACATTTTTAGAAAAAAAATTTTCGAAAAATTGACCCCAAAAAATTTCTAAATTCTACTTTTTTTGGGACACCCTGTACATCTGGGGACATAACGACCACGCAGGGATGTCGGCGGAAAAATTTGATATATATAGCAAGTCGATTTCTTTATATTTTCCCGCCGGCATCCCTGTGTGGTCGCTGTCATTAAACGGAGGTGTCATAAAACGGAGATTTGACTATAATACAACATTATAAAATTCAAAATCGTTGAACATTTAAGAAAAAATAAATACAGAATTTTGTATAACACGCCGAGACAGACCAAATGACACCAAAATGATTGAATTTGAACAATGTTTTGGGCTATTGAAACGAAAACATGAAATCAGGGTTTTCGTTTCAATAACACAAAGCATTGTTCAAATTCAATAATTTTGGTGTCATTTGATTCGTCTCGACGTTTTTTTTTGTTGAAATGCTTTTTTATATGCTGAAAATGATGTGAAAATGACTAATTTTTGGTTTAAAAAATGTCAAATTTGGATTTTTTGAAAATGGAAAAATCGAATTTTTGCCCAAAAATTGAATTTTTGTGTGAAAAATCGAATTTTTGTTTAAAAAACGAATTTTGCCCCAAAAATTCAATTTTTGAGGCAAAAATTCGATTTTTCACAAAAATTGAATTTTTTTGTGAAAAATCGAATTTTTGCTTCATTTGAATTTTTGCATTTATTTTGTTTTTTATTATTCTTATTTTGCGATTTCTCTTGAAGAATTGCTCGTTCCGTTTCCATATTCAACAGACACATTTTCACCCCATTCCGTTCTTCCTTTATTTATTTCCTTTTGCTCGAAAAACGATTCGTTGGATTTGAAATCAACTTGCACAGAAATAAATTTCTCTAAATGCAAATAAAATTAGACAATAAAAGGTGGAGTCTTTTTTGTTGTTCCCATAAAAGGGTAGGAAAAAGTGAAAACGTTCTCTCTCGATGAATCATTTCTCAAGGCCGTGAAAAACTAATTTTGTTTTTAGTCGATATCGGAAACTTGATCGAGGTCAGACAGGGCTACGCAACTGATGGCTTACACAAAGCTGCGAAAAAGATTAAATTTCAAGAAAGAGCACCTGTACGGTGAAATTTTCGAAAAAAAATTACGAAAAAATTGTTTTTCAGGAAAATTGTTGTTTTTCGATAGTTTTTCGACACCCCAAATTTGTTTGCAAAGCAGTCGATTTTGTTGCTGATAGTCAACAGCATGCACAACAATGTGTGGTAAGATTCAACACAAAATTTTAAAAAAGTTCATTTTTAAAACCTTCAACTTTTTTTTTGCTAAACGACCAGTCCATTTTTGAACAAAAAATTTACAAAAGAAAATACAAAAAAAAGTTTGTGTATTACAACGAAAACATGTACACAAATTCAAAATTTCAAACGCAATCATCTCGAAAACTACAACGATTCAGAGCATGCCGTAAAAACAAAAAATGCTCCATTTTTCATGAACTTTCCCCGAATATTAACACAAAATGGCAACTTTTTTCCCACTAGACTGGTCCTTTAAGCTCCTGAATCGCTGATTTTGCAATTGCAAACGCATGTAATAAAGGTTGTCTGAATTTCAATAAAATCGTGTTTATTGAAACGATTTGCAAAACAGCATCGGGAGCTTTTCAAAAACAAAAAAGATTAAAAAATATTCTATCTTCATTGCGTAACAACAATTTTTAGGCCATTCTTCAACAGATTATTAGCCATACAAGAAAGAATACCATGTCATTCAATGAAAAGCAATGGCTAGTTCGAAACTATCGACTTGCTGATCGGGATAGAAATGGTCGCTTTTTTCTTTTGTATAATCAATTTTTGAACAGCTTTTTAGGTGAAATCGTATTTGACGAATTGTGGAGTCTATTGAAAAAGTTGAACTTACAAATGAGCGAAGATTATGTCCGCCGACTTTTCAAGGTAACAATTTGAAGCAACTTTTGTTAATACAGCATTCTTTATAGCCTCGACGAGACGAACAAAGCGACACCAAATTGATCCAATTTGATAATTGTTTTGGGTTATTGAAACGAAAATCCTGAATCAGAGTTTTCGTTTCAATAACTCAAAACAATTCTCAAATTGGATCAATTTGGTGTCGTTTTGTTCGTCTCGTCGAGGCTATACAGAATACCGTCTTTCTTTTTAAATACATCCAATAATGAAGCGTATTTAAAAAATGTATAATTCAGGGTTTTCGTGTCAATACTCCAACTAATTCGAACGAGGCTGAGACGTCGATTCGACTTGAGTCACGAATTCGAGATGCAAGTTGTGCATCCTGATTCAGGGAAGAGATGTGTGTATTGAAGCGAAAATATAAATTATTCGATAAAATAGACAGCTGGTTTTCTAGCTATTTGAATAATCTACATTTCCGCTTTAATACTCCCATCCTTCCCTGAATCAGGGCTAGGGAAACGTTTTCACTCTTTGGGATGTGCGCAATCGATTTTCCGCATAAAATTACTCCTCTAGGCAAACTTTTTAATATTTTTTTGGACAAAGCAAAAAGGAATTGGCTCTGTGCGGGATCGAACCCGTGGGCTCAACGTTGCTTAACTTGCCAGATCGGACGGGATCGCTCCTTACTCACTTTTGGCTTTAGCTAACCATGTGGTAGCTCGAAAGAATCCGATTTAAACTCGATTTTTAGCGAATTTTTTCCGATTTTTGGCGAATTTTTTTTCGCCAAAAATCGAATTTCGAAGAGGAAGGGTCACTAAATCGATAGTTGACTGTGTAGAATCACTTGTTTAGGAAACCATTAAAAAAAGTGGAAAACAAAAGTCTGCTCTGAATGAAGAAGAATTCATCAAATTGTTCGAAACCCTTAGTGATCTACCCGAATATAGGCATTTCCTGATTTTATTTTTTCAATTTTTTATCCATCTTTAGGCATGCACTACGAGATGCAAATGGTCATGAGGAAGAAAAATTGGATGCCAAACAACTACTCGACTTTCTCACAAAAACACAAAAGTTCGAAAATATTGATTTGAAAAAAGTCGAGTCTATTATTAACACGTGTGAGCCAACGAATGAATCGGATAAGGAGAAAAAGCCAGCCATGACGATTATTGGTCTTTGGAAACACTTTTATTCATGCTTAATTTTCGCTTTTTTAGGTTTTAGACGCTTGTTACAACTTCGTTATGGGAATATTTTAAAAGAAAACCACGAAGCTATTTTCCAAGGTAGTTTCCTGATCCTGATTCAGGGACAAATCGTGTTGTTTCAAAATTTTTCAGATTTTTTATATGAAAAAAATTTTTCGGACCCGAAAATTTTTTCCTAAAAATGACCCCTATAAGGATAATTTTATGCTGGAAATCGATTGCGCGCATTCTCGAAGTGTGAAAACGCTTCCTTGATCCTGATTCAGAGAAGAAACCGTGTATTTATTGAGACGAAAATCGAAAAAAATTTAGATTTTCGCGTAAAATAGACTAATTTTACGCGGAGGCGTGCATTTCGAATACTTTTCAGGCCCTAATTCAGGGACAATTGGATTATTGAAGCGAAAATTAACATTTTTTCCTGGCCCTGATCCAGGGAAAATTGGGTTATTGAAGCGAAAATTAACAGTTTTCTTTTCAAAACCCCAATTTTCTCTGAATCAGGGTCATAGAAATATTCGGAATGCGCGCATTCGATTTCCCGCATAAAATTACCCCCATAGGGATCATTTTTAGAAAAAATTTTTCGCGTCCGAAAAATTTTTTCATGTAAAAAATTTGGAAAATTTTGGAACAACCCCCAATATTTCATAAATATGCTAACACATATTTCTTCTAGATATGGACCAACCTTTGTATAACTACTTCATTAATTCCAGCCATAACACCTACTTGACTGGACTCCAATTACGCGGCGAGGCAACTGTTGAGGGATATATTACAGCCTTGAGAAAGGGAGCTCGACTACTCGAATGTAATTTGACTGTTTAAAGGATCAGTTCACTTGGAAAAAAAGATAACACATATTTTGTAACACAAAAGATAACACATATAAGTTGCCATCATTTGTATATATTCGAAAAGTTCATGAAATTTGGAGTATTTTTTGTTTTTACGTCATGTTCTGAATCGTTGTAATTTTTGAGAAAATCACATGTGAAGTTCCGCCTGTGTATTATAACGAAAACATGAACACAATTTTCAAATCCCTGAATCAATTAAAATCTTTATATTGAAAAGAAAATAATTAAAAATCCTTGAACATTTAGAAAAAAATAAATACAGCATTTTTTTCAGCTCAGTGAGACGAATAAAATGACGCTAAAATTATCCAATTTGAAAATTGTTTTGGGTTATTGAAACGAAAACCCTGATTCATGTTTTCCTTTCAATAACCCAAAACAATTTTCAAATTGGATAATTTTAGCGTCATTTTATTCGTCTCACTGAGCTGAGAAAAATGCTGTATTTATTTTTTTCTAAATGTTCAAGGATTTTGAATGATTTTCTTCTTAATATACAGATTTTAATTGATTCAGGGGTTTGAACATTGTGTCCATGTTTTCGTTGTAATACACAGATGAAACTTCACACCCAATTATCTCGAAACCTACAACGATTCAGAGTTTAATATAAAAACAAAAAATACTACAAATTTCATGAACTTTTCGAATATATACAAATTATGGCAACTTTTTTTTTGGCGAAATCCGCTTTTTGAACGATTGTGAGATAAATCCTGCCCTCATTTTTAGTGGATGTTTTTGATGGAGAACACGGCGAGCCTGTAATCACACATAAGAGAACGTTTATTTCAGCTATAACCTTGAGGAATGCTTTGAAGTCTATTTCGAAATATGCTTTTCAAACGAGTCCATATCCAGTTAGTTTTTTTAACATCAACCGGCTTGCGTTTAGTTTTTAAAGGACCGAGTCCACTCGGAAAAAATCTACATGTAAAAATTGTATATTCGTAAAATTCATGAAAAATGGAGCATTTTTTGTTTTTACAGTAAATTCTGAATCTTTGTAGTTTTCGAGATAACTGAAATTTGAAATTGTTCATGTTTTCGTTGTAATACACAAACTTTTTGAATAGTACTGTTCTTTAATCTGAAGGTGTAGAAGAAAGACTCCCCAAAATATTTGAGAAATTCGAAAAAAAAATTTTAATTTTTTGAATTTTCAATTTTTGATGAAAATCGAAAAATTCATCAAAATTTCGAAAAAATTCAAAAAATTGAATTTTTCAATTTTTTGAAATTTTGATAAATTTTCACGAATTTTTAAATTTTTTCGAATTTTTGATGAAGTTTTCGATTTTTGAGAAATTTTTCAATTTTTTTCGAATTTTTTTATTTTTTTAATTTTGAATTTCTTTAAGGTGATTCTAACATTGGAAAACCATGTTGGCCTTGTGCAGCAACGTGTGATGGCAGATATTTTCATGGAGGTGAATTTCATAGCCTTATTCAAGTAACTAACTGTATACTTTTAGATTCTCGGTGATCAATTGTTCAAACCAACCGAGGACGCATTTTCGAAGCCATTACCCAGCCCGAATGAATTGAAGCATAAGTTTTTGTTACGAGGAAAGACTACTATGACTGATATGCCCAATGAAGAAGACATTGAAAAGCCCCAAAGTGTTTCGTCGGAACCGAAGTCCCCAACTCGCTCGCCGATTGATCCATATTTTGGTCGGTTGATCGCATTGCCATCCGTGAAATTGACGACAAATATCTATAGTGATATTCAAGAACGTAAGATGCGGAAAAAAATTTTGTCCATGTTTTCGTTGTAATACACAAACTTGTTGAATAATCGCGTTTGAAATTCACGATTTTTGAAAAAATCTGTGTATTACAACGAAAACATGAACTCAGTGAAAATTGCCACTGAATCAATAAACGTTGTGTATTGACGCGAAAATTCAAAAGTGTATTGACGCAAAGATTCAAAATTGTGTATAGAAACTTTTCAGATCCTCGTAACGGCTCGCCATCTCTTTCGGAAAGCAAAGTTTTGACTTATCTTGAAGCAAATGCTCCAATCGCAACCTACACCTCGACTCGGCTGATCAAAAGTTATCCAAAAGGCATCCGCCAGGATTCGAGCAACATGAATCCCATCCCATCATGGCTATCAGGCATCCAGAGTGTTGCAATGAATATGCAAACAGCCGATGATGAAATGGATTTGGTGAACGGACTCTTTCGGATTAACGGCAACTGTGGCTATGTTCTCAAGCCTAAAGTGTTGTTGGACGGATTAAGTTAGTCGAAAAAATTTTTTTGTTGGCTACCACAAAACTTTTTATTGAATCAGGCTTTTCATCATCAGGATATTTTTCTTGAAGCTCTAATCTTTTTTGTGCATCTTCATAACACTTTAAGCAGTCAGAATTATCTTGAAAATTTTATCAATTTGAAGTTCCGTGGTAGCCCAAAAAAATTTCGAAGTGGCTAAGATGTCAATTTAAAGCTTCATTTTAGGTCCACTTTTGCCGGAAGTTTCAGGAAAAGTCAAGATGACACTAAATGTTGTCATTATTTGTGGTCAATACCTACCGAAACCAGAACCGGGAAATGATATCGTCGATCCATATGTCACATTAGAAATTTTCGGAGTTAGTTCAGATGAATGTANTGACACTAAATGTTGTCATTATTTGTGGTCAATACCTACCGAAACCAGAACCGGGAAATGATATCGTCGATCCATATGTCACATTAGAAATTTTCGGAGTTAGTTCAGATGAATGTAAGGCAAGAACAACGGCAATTCGTAACAATGGTAACAAGGAAATCTGGGAGCTATTGTGGATAAGGGGGTTCCCCAGGGTCAAAAATCGAAACAAAATTTTCTAAAATTTTCAAAAAATGACATATTTAGGGGTAATTTTATGCGAAAAATCGATTGCGCGCATTCTCAAAGCGTTTATTTGACCCTTCAAAATTGAAAAATACGTATTTTTCAATTTTTAAGGGTCAAATAAACGCTTCGAGAATGCGCGCAATCGATTTTTCGCATAAAATTACCCCTAAAATATGTCATTTTGAAAAAACTTTATTCGATTTTTGACCTTGGGATGACCTCCCACCCCTGCTCCGAAATTTGTTCGAAAATATCCTTAGTCTTTAGGATTCAATCCTGTTTGGAATGAAACTTTCACCTTTCTGCTTCGATGCCCAGAGCTTGCGATCCTGAGATTTGTGGTCAAGGATTTTGATTCGACTTCATCGAATGATTTTATTGGAGAGTATTCGATTCCCGTCATGAGTATTAGACAAGGTATGCATTTGGCTGCGTTCAAGCATGTTAAAAAAATGTAACTTTGCCTGAATTTCAATAAAATCATATTTATTGAAACGATTGGTCATATGAAGCATAAAATTTTATTTGGTTTTTTTTGCTTCTAGACCAATAAAATTTTATGCTTCATGACCAATAAACACGATTTTATTGAAAATCAGGCAAAGTTACATTTTTTGACATGCTTGAACACAGCTAGAGCCCTGGAACTTGTGCATCCTTAGTATGCACATTTTTTCTCTTCTAAAAAAGATGCACCAGCATCTTTTTCCGAATGTAAAATTCGTCTTTTAACGTTACTGTCCCCGTTTTTAGGTTATTCACACATTCGATTACGAACCGGATTTGAACATCAAAGTGATGATGCAGCTTCGATATTTGTCAAGATCACAAATGATGAAAATTGAGAATTTCTCGTGTCCAACTCTTTCTTCAATGCGTTTTTTGTTCACTTAGCTTTTATATTGATTCGAAAATATCTTCAAATATATGCTTTGCCGGTGTCAAACTCATTTTCTGTTATTCCTATATTACAAACAATATTGCCTTATACAGGGTATAAAAAACCGGAATTGGGCGATTATGTTTTTCGACCCGAAAATTTTTTCTTCAAAAATGACCCTGGCTAATTTATGCGAAAAATCGATTGCGCATATTCCCGAAGCTTGAAAACGCTTTTTTTCTTACCCTGATACAGAGAAATAAGAGATGTGTTGAAGCGAAAATATGAAATTTTGGATTTTTCTTCTAAAATTTTTCTGGGGTTATTTTATGCGAGCAATCCGAAAAACATGTATCCGAGTCAAAAAATGCTTCCCTGAATCAAGGTAAGCCATGTATAACAAGAAATTAACTCAAATCTTTGTTAATTTCGTGTTACATGCTTACCCTGATTCAGGGAAGCATTTATTGAAAATCATCGTTCCTGGGGCTCGGGAGCATGTTTTTCGAATTTCTCGCATAAAATATCCCCAGGAACGATGATTTTCAGAATAAAAATTCAAATTTTCATATTTTCGCTTCAATACTCTTATTTCCCTGAATCAGGGTTGAGAAAATGTTGGAAATGCGCGCAATCGATTCCTCGCATCATATTAGCTAGGATCATTTTTGAAAATTTCGGGTCGAAAAAACATGAAAAAATCGCCCAAATTTCGGTTTTTTATACAACATGTAATGTGATAGCTTTTATTATTTAGCAATAAAGCATTTTTTCTATCTGGAATAATTTATTGAAATCAAACTTACACAAAAATGTGAACCTATGGGTTCTAAATGGTCTATAAACTTCAAAACAATATACTAATTTAAAAGACAAAACCAATTTTATGCAGGATTATATTCGAGACCAACACCGAATTTCTGGTTGTTCGTTGGCTGGGCCTGAAGAAGATCGAGTTGAGTCGATAAAGTAAGCTTCAAGTCGGGGCTCAAATCATGAGTTGCCGCGATAGCTACAGCCGACTTGTTATCAACCTTTCCACGGATGATCGTGCTAAAGAAAATGGATATTAGCCTATAAACAGTGACGTAGCCAGAAATTTTGATAAAACATCGTAATAGGGAACCATGAAAAATCATAAGGGGGAAACTTCCTCCCAAACAGAAAAATGAAACAAATTTTCCCCTTATGTTTTAGTCCAAAAAATTTTTTCAATCAAAAACTGACCAAAATTGGCCATTTTTTCAAAAAAATTGCAATTTTCTGAGCATTTTCAGCTTAAAAACAAGCATTTTTCAATCAAGTTTTTCGCCTGCGAAGCTGTTTTTTGGTTAAAGATCGAAAAAAATTTTCCAAAAATTTCCCCCTTCCCAAATCTGGATTAAAATTACGACACTGACAAGAAACTCCTTACTTCGAGTTAAGACGATATTTAGAAGCGAGTCCAAAGCGAACATTCTGATCACCAACATTCCAGCCCAATTGCGCGCCGAGCTCCACATTCTTGTGAACTGCATGGAAGACGCTAGCGCCGAATTCCCTACCATCGTTGGTGAATGTGTGAATGGTATAATCACGAGTTTGGCGGCCGAATGCAAAGCTTGTGCCCTTCAATTCACTTGTTGAGACATCAAACTTCGTTTGAACGCCAGCAAGCCAGTCTTGTTTGAGCAATAGTACTCCGGACAAATTGACAATTGGTCCACCAAAGAGAGTAACGCTAGCGTTGACCTAAATGTTACGATTTAAATTTATAAATGAACAATTGAAGATTGCTTAAAAAACCAATCAATACAGGGTGTTTCCAAAAAAACCGCCATTTGGTTATTTTTCAAAAAAAATTTCTTCCAAAATGACTCATTTTTACGAATTTTTTTCTAATTTTATTCAAAATTTTTTTTTCATTTACCTTGGCATTATCGTTAGTCCATTCGGACTTGATAACTGCATCCCGTTTCGCAGTATGAGGCGTGTAGCTAGTGTCCAAGGTAAGTTTGAGCCCGCGTGCAAATTGGTCCTTGACTTCGATGACAGTTCCCAACAAGTTATCCGTGTTCCATTTTTCAGTAATAGTTGTGCCTGAAAAATTTGCGTTATATGATAGGATGTCCCCGAAGTTCACCATATTTAGGGAATCTACGCTTGAAACTAAAGGCTAATTTTTCCGTGGATAATCTTTCAGTAATTTCAATCTCTAAATAAAGCGTATGAAATAGAGTTGAAACTGAATATTTTGCATTTTCAAACAAAAACATATAAGATATGAAAAAAATTCGAAGATTGTGGATCAGAGGGGGTTACTACAGAGTTAAAAATCGAAAAAAATTTTTTAATGACATATTTAGGAGTAATTTTATGCGAAAAATCGATTGCACGCATTCTCGAAGCGTGAAAACCTTTATTTAACCCTTAAAAATCAGCAAGAAATTCGAAAAATTAAGTTTAAAGTCAATAAATGTGAAAATATGGGTAAAAATACGTATTTTTAAGGGTCAAATAAAAGTTTTCACGCTTCCGGAATGTGCGCAATCGATTTTCGCATGAAATTACCCCTAAATATGGGGTAATTTAAAAAAATTTTTTTCGATTTTTGACACTGGGGTGACTCCCTTGATTCATAATAGTTCCAAAATTTTCAAGGGCTTCATACCAGCCCCGAATTTTTTCGAAATTGCAACGTGCCTCATAAAAATTTTGATATTAGATTTCCACTTTTTTTTGAATATTCAAGGGATGACCGGAATCCCAATCTTTGCACAAAATGCAACAAAACTTTTTTCTAAACCTACCGTATTCTGGGACGTCGTACTTCAACTCCAAATTTCCTGCCAATTTCTGAGAAGTAAGATTGTGTGAAGCACCTGAAAAATCCAGAATGTAAAATACGAAAGCTATTTTTTCAAATCTACCGGTTTTGAATTCGACTTTTCCATTAGAACTAGACTTGGTGGTGGAGTCAAATTTAAGGAAACCATGTGTATAACCTNAAGCTATTTTTTCAAATCTACCGGTTTTGAATTCGACTTTTCCATTAGAACTAGACTTGGTGGTGGAGTCAAATTTAAGGAAACCATGTGCTAAACATCGAGATTACTTATCAAAGTTGACATTCTACTTGAACTTACTATAACCTTTGTTGAACAAATCACGAGCAGATTTACCAAGATCGGCAAAAGTTGGTGGTGCCATTTTTTCGTATTTTTCTCAACTAAAAAAGTGATTCAAGCTTTAATTTTACAGTAAATGACAGTTTGAACAAATTTTTCTCGCTCGCAATGAAGATTTTTTGATATACAGCATAACGGTGCGATTTTGGCACTTATGCACTATTCCACCCCCCCCCAGCATAGGTGGGTAAGGAGGGGGTGCAGGCACTTTTTGAGAGGACCTCCTGGGGGACCACCTCAAAAATATCGAAAAGATTTTTCAATTTTTATAGGAAAATGTTGTAAAAATCTACGACTCGGTTTGAACGGAGTATGAAGGCATCCTTATTTAAGAATTCAAGTCAAAATTGAGGCGNTTATAGGAAAATGTTGTAAAAATCTACGACTCGGTTTGAACGGAGTATGAAGGCATCCTTATTTAAGAATTCAAGTCAAAATTGAGGCGGTCCTTCCTTAATTTTTCCATTTTGAGTGAGTCGGTCGGGGTACCCCCCTTTACCCATCTGTTTCCAGGCTAAAAAAAACAAAAAATCAATTTTTCGTCTTTTTTAGGCTAAAGGCGATCCTTAAGAAAAAAACTACGTTTATATGGACTAGTCGATTCAGATTTTGAAAGTGGTGTATACCCTAGGTTTCCGGCTATGCTGAATCCAAAAATTTTTTTCGACGACCTAACCCTATCCCCTAGGCTATAGCTTTAATAAGGCTTAAGGTGCCATTTAAAAAAATTCATAATTTTTTTATATCAACACCGTTTTGTGAATAACTTAAAGCCTAAAAAAAGATGAAAAATTGATTTTTTTTGTTTGTTTTTACCATGGGGGGATTCTGCATAAATTTATGCAGAATCCCCCCCCCCTAGGGCGGGATAGTGATAAGTGCCAAAAAAATTTTGTCGACAATTGACTATTATACATTTGCCCTTTTCAATGTTTGCCCTTGAATTTTGTAGTTGGTGGGGGGGGGGGCGAAAGGAACCGATTGGTGCAGTTACGTGCCTGCAAATAAGCAGGGTGATCAAGTCCGAAGAATGAAAATAAGAACATTTTTTTAGAAAAAATAGCAAAAATTTCTTTAAAAAACAGTGAAAAAAATAAGATTTTTCGCATGTTTTAAATAAGATTTTCTAATCAAATTTGTTCAAAAAAAGATTTGGACTCTCAAAATGAGAACAAATCTTATTAATAAGAACACTTAGTCACGCTGATAATAAGCCTTGCATGTTTCTCAAAAAAACGTGACACTTTATCTTAAGACACAAGTAAAGAAGCCGAAACAGAAAAGCCAAAGGTTGGAAGAAGGATTCAATCGATTGTTCGCGAAATGAATTTGTTATATTCAGGTTTGCGCGCGAATTTGAAAATATTTCAAAAGCAAATGTCAATCAGTCTCAGAAATTTTTGAGAACATCTCTGCAAAGTGTCCAAGTCCTGATAACAGTCTTTAAAAAGTTCTTTTCAGAGAAAATTGTCGGCTGATACAACAAAAATGAGGTCAAATGTGTAATTTTGAGAAAGGTCAAATGCGTATCAGCCAAATTGTCTTGTACAGGGGAGGCAAAAGTTCTGTTCTAGGCGGACAAAAGTCCTGGCCCAAGGGGCAAAAGTCCGGCACTAGGCCTTCTACACTTACGGCCTTTCATTACCGAACCAGTCATTACCGGTCTTTCATTACCAAACCATCCATTTATCGACCAATTGCCAAAATACGAAAATTCACCAGCCCTAGCTTTTGCTGAGGTCCCAACTCAATTCCTATCATGAGATATAGCCATTATAAAAAGACGAAATTTGCATATGTTGTGACGGGCTCTATCTCAGGATACGAAATAAATTTTTTCTCTGCGGAAACCTTCTGTGTGACTGAGGATTTCCTGAAGGATCGCGGTCTTTCCGATTAGTTTACGGGCGTGATTCCCTGGAAACCGCGCAGATAAAATTTGCCCAAGGGATAAGGGGCTTACCAGTAAAGGTGGTATTAAACGCTAGCTTCTCAATTCGATTGCGGCGCAAAATCCCTTCGATTACCTGGCAAATGGTAGGATCAATATCGTCGGCCAATTGTTCGAGTTTCTGATTTGATCGAGATAACTGGCGGCAGTGAATGCTCGTTAAGCGGGCCTCCTCTCTAGGGTGGCCCGCTTATCGAATTTTTGAGAGGGAGGGGACCCGCCCCCACGGCTAATTTTTTTCCCCTCTAGGATGGTCCGCTTAACGAGAGTTTACTGTATCTCGAAAAAAATTTTTCACGATTGAACAACAATGCTCAGAAAAAATTTTTCGACTGGCCATAAATTATATGTTCCCTATAAATGAAAAAAATCATCAAAAAAAGTTTTCCCTACCGCGATTCGGGATATTTTCACAAACAAAGTTATGAAGTTTTTATGAAGAATAAACTTTATTACTGATTAATTAATATAACAAATATGATCATAAAATATTAAACACCATTAACCATTAAGAACACCTGGCGGAATAAGGAAAAATACTCGCTTCTCATCTTGTCTCAAAATACGTAGCATTTTTTCTGCGATAATCATAGCAGTTTTCTGAGTAACCAAAGGGCTGAATGTACAATGCAATTCAAAATTTTGTGTCAACTAAAATTCTTGAAATTCTCATAATACAGAGTGAGCAAAAAAAACGTACTTTTGCGTTTTTTGGTGAAATTTTTTTCAAAAATCACTTATAAGGGGTATTTTCATGCGAGAAATCGATTGCCGTGAAATGTCAAATTTGTTGAAAAAAACGCAAAAGTACGGTTTTTTTTAGCTCACTCTGTAAAAATTTAACAACTTACCCAAGAAAATAATGAGTAAGACTCGAGTTGAAAGAAGAACATTTTCATTTTGTTTCCTTTTCTCATCATACTCGACAGTTTATAATACCCGTTATTTAAAGTCGCAATTTCTTCTGGGGTTATCCAGGGCTTCTGGGGCGAAGAGCAACAAATTTGAGACGAATCCATATACATATTTTTATACACGAAATGCCATAAATCTCCGGTTTCCATCTAAAAAACAGTAAAAAGGAAAAAAGAATGTCGAATACAGGGGGCGGCAAAAGTTCTGACATTTCCAAAACGTGTTTTCTCGACAATTCTGGACGAGAAAACACTTTTTCAGCGTTTTTTACAATGTCAGGATTTTTGCCACTAGGTCAGGACTTTTGTCCGCCTAGGTCAGGACTTTTGCCGCCCCCTGTACTTTTGTATTATGATAGAAAGTTATACAAGGTGAGCCAAAAAAACAATATTTTATGTTTTTTGGTGAAAAATTTTAAAAAATCACCTATAAGGGGTATTTTTATGCGATTTCTAACAAACAAATTTTGAAAAATTTTCGCCAAAAAACGCAAAAGTACGGTTTTTTTGGCTCACCCTGTACAATCCCCATTTTCCAAAAATCTAGCCTATGCTCCAAATACAAGAAAAAACCTACTTTTATTGTTGAATCTGGATGTATTAGTGAATTTTTCAAATGAATAACCTTCTCCTTCTCCCATGCATTAATCTTTTCTTCAAACCGCATCCTTATATTCTTCAATGTATAACTTGGATCTAATTCTTTAAAACCAGAATTACTGAACAAAATTAAACATGGTCCTTTTCCTTCCCATAGATATGATATATATGCGTAAAAACATCCACTAAATTGAAAAATGTCATTTTTTCACTTAAAAAATACTATTTTTTCCATCAAAAATGGCTATTTTTTGACAGAAAATGCCATTTTGTGCAAAATCAAATTACAATATGCTTGATTTGACTTCAAATAACTTACTCTGGATTATAATGAGGCAAGCAGATGGGAATGAAATTTTCACTTTGGCCTATTTGAAATGAATGACATTCGATGAAACTGATGAGAATACTAAAGTCTGTGGCATTCAAATTAAAATTCTTTTGGCGGACCATAACTACAAGTTGGCGATGAGCAACCAAGATTCCAAACACAACATGCTTAAAACATTGCTTATTGAAAAATTTTAATTAAAACTCGAGAGCTATTAACATGATCCAAAAAATAAAACTCGATTTAACATGATCCAAAATCGAAAAATTTTCAAAAATGAACCCCCATAGGGGGTAATTTTATGCGAAAAATCGATTTCGTGCATTCCCGAATCCTGAAAATGCTTCCCTGATCCTGAAACAGAGAAAAACTTGGATTTTTGAAAATGCGAAAATTGATCATTTTCTCTTCAAAAACACAATTTTTCCCTGAATCAGGGAAGCATTTTCGGGGTTCGGATGCGCGCAATCGATTTTTCGCATAAAATTATCCCATATGGAGGGTCATTTTCAGTGACGTAATAAGAAATTTCTAAGGGTAACACATCACCATGGTCCCCCAAGGTGATGTTTTTCGCGAGTTTTTTCGAATTTTTGCAAAAATTGCCTTTATCCCCCATGGTGATTTTGAGGTAGTACAACCGAAATAGCTCTCCACAAATCACTTACATCAGCTCCAGTTTGATTGATTTCATTCGCCATTGTGTTATGAAGAAATTCTCGGTCTGTATAAGCTAATGGTAGAATACGAAAACCCGAAAAGAAAATTACTGGATCTTCATTAAACCCTTTCATGCACGCATCAACTCGTTTATCAATGTCAGTTAGCCAATCTCTCAAATCAAAATTGTTTTTCTTGGCGTAAATTTGTTCTAGTCTTGTTTTGGATAAAATTGACACAACTTGATCATATACCATATCTAGTTGGACAGATAAGTTGAATGGCTGTTTGGATATTATGCACAGAATCAGTGGACTACGACGGCAGAATCGAATAAACAGAGATTTTGTCTGTAGGCTAAGCAAGTCATCACCCCAGGCTTCATACCGTTTGACTAGCGTATGGACCAATGCAAATTTATCTGACAATTCATTTTCACAACCGCAACTAAATTTCGAAAACTTAAAGGGGGGGGGGGTAAAATTGCGGTACGTTGAAGGCGAAAAAAATTTTTTTCAATTTTTGCAATTTTTTCAAAAAATGACCCTACTACCCCTAATTTTATGCGAAAAATCGATTGCACGCATTTCCAAAGCTTGGAAATGCTTTCCTGACCCTGAATCAGGGAAATAAGGGTGTGTATTGAAGCGAAAATATGAAAATTTTAGATTTCTCTTCTAAAAACCG
>OZJO01000466.1:0-10689 GCA_900406225.1 Acrobeloides nanus | reverse complement strand
ACTCTTATTTCCCTGAATCAGGGTCAAGGAAGCATTTTCAAGCTTCGGGAATGCGCGCAATCGATTCCCCGCCTAGAAATTAGTCTAAAAAGTCGGTTTTTAGAAGAGAAATCTAAAATTTTCATATTTTCGCTTCAATACACACCCTTATTTCCCTGATTCAGGGTCAGGGAAGCATTTCCAAGCTTTGGAAATGCGTGCAATCGATTTTTCGCATAAAATTAGGGGTAGTAGGGTCATTTTTTGCAAAAATTCAAAAACAGATTTTTTGTTGGCCTTCAACATACCGTAATTTTACCCCCCCCCCTTTAATGAAAAAAAAGATATCCTGCTGTGGGATGATTAGCATCCTAACTATTATTTCAATACGAACTGAGTAGTGCCTAACGACTTTTTCAATTCTTGCATTGATAACTTCTTTTTCTCATTTCCCGTGCCTTATTGAATCGTCGCGACAGTCTCTTCGTATTTGTCTGCTTTTGGAATAAGAATTTTCTTACCTCTTACATCCTTTTAATGTATAGATTCATAAACATTTATAATTTTTCCATTCACTTTATGAAAGTGCATACAAAATCTCACCTCGAAAATATTGGTTTCCCATATTCCGACAGAATCCAAACTTGCATAGTCTGTTTATTAAAATTCGATGAGCGTGCTTGATTGAGTGAATTCATTATCAACTAACAATATACAAACTAACAATGTACAGGGTGGCTAAAAAAAAACCGGATTTTTGCGATTTTTCTAGCAATTTTTTGCAAAAAAAAATTTTTTTTTAATTTTTGCAAAAATGACTTTTCTAGGGGTAATTTTATGCGAAAAATCGATTGCGCGCATTCCCGAAGCGTGAAAACGCTTCCTTGACCCTGATTCAGGGAATGGGGTGGGTGTATTGAAGCGAAAATCGAAAAATTTTCGGATTTTTATGAGAAAACCGTCGATTCTTAGGTTTTCCTAAGCGGGGAATCGATTGCGCGTACTCCCGATGCGTGAAAACGCTTCCTTGACCCTGATTCAGGGAAGGGATCGGTGTTTTAAAGCGAAAATCAAACTTTGGTTTTTTCCTTTGATTCAGGGTCAAGGAAGTGTTTTCACGCATCGGGAGTACGCGCAATCGATTCCCCGCCTAGGAAAACCTAAGAATTGACGGTTTTCTCATAAAAATCCGAAAATTTTTCGATTTTCGCTTCAATACACCCACCCCATTCCCTGAATCAGGGTCAAGGAAGCGTTTTCACGCTTCGGGAATGCGCGCAATCGATTTTTCGCATAAAATTACCCCTAGAAAAGGCATTTTTGCAAAAATTAAAAAAAAATTTTTTTTTTTGCAAAAAATTGCTCGAAAAATCGCAAAAATCCGGTTTTTTTTTAGCCACCCTGTACCTAAAACTGTAAAATTATTTTGTAAAAAAGGGGAAAAAGTTCTGGCAAAGGGTGTACGAAGTCCTGACATGGATGCAAAAAGTCCTGAGATAAGTTGGCACGAGAAATACTGACATAACGTGCAAAAAGTTCTGTCCGTTTTAGCATACATAGTTTATGTTAAATATTATCTTACTTTTGAGATTTCTATATAACTTGCTTCTGCTAAACGGATAGATCTTTTTGCACGTTGTCAGTACATTTCGTGCCAACTTATGTCAGGACTTCGTACAGTCAAACCTGATATAGTGACACCCCGGAGGGGGGGGGCCAAAAGAAACGGGACTTTGGTCCAAAAGTAACAGGATTTTGGTCCAAAATTAACGGGATTTTGATCCAAAAGTAACGGGACTTATTCCAAAAGTAACGGGATTTTTGTATAAAAGTAACGGATTTTGGTTCAAAAGTAACGGGACTATGTTTGAATTTTTATATTGCATAGATTTCCATATACCAAATGCGTTTACTTTCAAAATAGATATATGGAAATCCATGCAATATAAAAATTCAAACATAGTCCCGTTACTTTTGAACCAAAATCTCGTTACTTTTGGAATAAGTTCCGTTACTTTTGGATCAAAATCCCGTTAATTTTGGACCAAAATCCCGTACTTTTGGACCAAAGTCCCGTTTCTTTTGGCCCCTCTCCTATAGAGTTTTTGGGGTATCATAATATATAGGTTGTTTTTTTGAAAGATCCCGAGTTCGCGTTTTTTAAGAAATTCGTTATTTTAAATGATCGTGTCAATACCCAAACTTTATTGCAAATCAGGTAATGTTTCCATTGAAAAATGTTGTTGATTTCAAAATGTATAGGCTCCGCAGCCCCGCTGTCAAATTCGGTGATCTTGGTCTTAAAAAATTCGTCATTAACCATATTTTGATGAAATAGAACGATTTTCTCGATAAACTTTCAAAAAAGACACTAAAAATGGCATAGAGAAGAATAAGTTTCAGAACGCATCTCCTCCGTCAGTTTTCATCCGTTTTTGATGATCTTGGGCTTAAAAAAATCCTGAAAGCCTATTTTACAACGCTATGGATTGACTTTGTCGATTATCCTTTTCCAAAAAATAGTTTTCTTGACATCTTTGCAAACACAAAATGAGGCAAAAAGAAATGTGCGCCACCCGGATTTGAACCTACGCCTTCAGAAAAATTCGCAATTCGGCATTTGCTATTGTTAGTGGCTTTTTTGAAAGTTTATCGAGAAAATCGTTCTATTTCATCAAAATATGGTTAATGACGAATTTTTTAAGACCAAGATCACCGAATTTGACAGCGGGGCTGCGGAGCCTATACATTTTGAAATCAACAACATTTTTCAATGGAAACATTGCCTGATTTGCAATAAAGTTTGAGTATTGACACGATCATTTAAAATAACGAATTTCTTAAAAAAACGCAAACTCGGGATCTTTCATACAGGTTGTTTAAAGAAATTTTTGAATCGAATTACATGAATAAATAAATAAATTCTTTAAAATAAATAAATGATTTAAATCAAATTTTCATCAAAACACGATGTATGTAATCAACACACACAAAACAATATAACTTTAAATATATGCAATAATAACCTCAAAAACAATCAATTTATTCATCAATTTAATCCGAATGGGCTCTAGTGCAGTTTGCGCGTCCAATCGGCAGAATTTTGATTGGACACGTACAAGGGAGGGAGGGGGGCAAAAGTCCTGGCGAATGGGGCGGTATATCCTGGCCGAAGAGGCAAAAAGTCCTGGCCAAGCCTCTTAGGCCAGGATATACCGCAGTATACCGCCCCTTTCGCCCTCTTGGCCAAGACTTTTGCCCCCTTGGCCAGGACTTTTTGCCCCTTATGCCAGGATATACCGCCCCTTTCGCCAGGACTTTTGCCCCCTCCTTTGTACATTTCGGATTGGACGCGCAAACTGCACTAGAGCCTCCGAATGTTATCAGGGGGCAAAAGTTCGGGAACATCCGACAAAAATTCGAGGACACTACCCCTGTCGAATCTTGCATGTTTTGTATTGAAAACACCGCCTTTTTTTGCCATTTTTTCATCAGACCTTTCATTCCTTTGTCATTATCTACCTCGAGTGGCTATAGAGGTGTCACTATATACAGGTTTGACTGTACATCCTTTGCCGCCTCCTGTATATTTGTACGTATTTGTGGCGACTCTAAAAAAATTAGAAGATGATTGAAAAAAAACAACTTATTTTTCATACATAATAGCTTTTCACATCTCTTTTTTCGGCTTGAAAACTTCTTGTGATCTTTTTTTGAATTTCTTTACCTTTCAACTTGTCAATCGCACTAAAACGATTTTCTGTTAACTATAAACTTGAATGAACACTAGCACTCTTTCTTGAGCCAAGACTCCTGAATAGCATGTGACTCGGTGTTGTTGCGAGTCATAGACCTTTGAAGAGGACGTGTGAATCTTGTCCTTATCGGGTAAAAAAATTTTTCTTGATTTTTTTGAACGAAACTCACCCTTTGGGGGTTTTGTTCATGCGAGAAACACAATTTTTATGTTATTTGCGCATTTTGATGGCTTCTTTATGCTGAAATTTCGATTTTAATGCTTTTTTTTGCAATAGTACCGAGGGGTGGTTCCATTTTTTGACGATTTTAGTGACAAAAATATCATTTAGTGAAAAAATTGGAAAGCTACGGGGGCACTTTTTTGGTGAAATTTTTTGGGCAAAAATATATGCAATTTTTGTCGCAAAAATAGCCATTTTTGATGAAAAAATATCATTTGCTACGGGGGGCACTTTTTTGGGATGGTTCCCCCATTTCAGTTGAAGACCGGAAAAAATCATAAGGATCTTCCCTTATGTTTTTGCCCGAAATTTTTGAAAATTTTTTCTAAAAATTCTAATGGTCCCCCATAACGATTTTTCACCAAAAATGACCAAAATTTCCTATTTTTTCATCAAAAAAGTCCAAAATTTTCCATTTTTTCTACAAAAATAGCCATTTTTGACGATTTTTGGTGAAAAAATTGTAATTTTCTGAGCATTTTCAGTGCCCAAATTTTCGAAAAAACATAAGGGGACCAAGGTAAAAATTTTTTCGTCCTCCATTCTTGGAGTCTGGCCAGGGATGCGCCCTTGGTCCGGACAACCGAAGGATATCCGTGTCCGGACATGCGATTTATAACGGCCGGACAACACGGACAACTAATGGGACGGACAAGGGTTGTCCGCGGACAACACGGACAAGGCTTGTCCGCGGTCAAGACGGACATCGAGTGAGACGGACAAGGCTTGTCCGCAGACAAGACGGACATCGAGTGGAACGGACAAGGCTTGTCCGCGGTCAAGACGGACAACTAATGGGAAGGACAAGGCTTGTCCGCGGTCAAGACGGACATTAATCACACGGACAAGGCTTGTCCGCGGTCAAGACGGACAATCATAGGACGGACAAGGCTTGTCCGCGGACAAGACGGACAACTAATGGGAAGGACAAGGCTTGTCCGCGGTCAAGACGGACATTAATCACACGGACAAGGCTTGTCCGCGGTCAAGACGGACAATCATAGGACGGACAAGGCTTGTCCGCGGACAAGACGGACAACTAATGGGAAGGACAAGGCTTGTCCGCGGTCAAGACGGACATTAATCACACGGACAAGGCTTGTCCGCGGTCAAGACGGGACGGACAAGGGTTGTCCGCGGTCAACACGGGACGGACAAGGGTTGTCCGCGGTCAAGACGGGACGGACAAGGGTTGTCCGCGGTCAACATGGGACGGACAAGGGTTGTCCGCGATCAAGACTGGACGGACAAGGGTTGTCCGCGATCAAGACTGGACGGACAAGAGTTGTCCGTGGTCAAGACGGGACGGACAAGGGTTGTCTGCGGTCAAGAAGGGACGGACAGGGTAACCCTTGTCGTCCCAAATTGACCGCGGACAACCCTTGTCCGTCCCATCTTGACCACGGACAACCCTTGTCCGCCCNGAGACGGACAACCCTTGTCCGTCCCGTGTTGACCGCGGACAACCCTTGTCCGTCCCGTCTTGACCACGGACAACCCTTGTCCGTCCCGTCTTGACCACGGACAACCCTTGTCCGTCCAGTCTTGGCCGCGGACAACCCTTGTCCGTCCCATGATTGTCCGTCTTGACCGCGGACAACCCTTGTCCGTCCCATGATTGTCCGTCTTGACCGCGGACAAGCCTTGTCCGTCCCATGATTGTCCGTCTTGACCGCGGACAAGCCTTGTCCGTCCTATGATTGTCCGTGTTGTCCGCGGACAAGCCTTGTCCGTGTGGTTAATGTCCGTCTTGACCGCGGACAAGCCTTGTCCGTTCCACTCGATGTCCGTCTTGTCTGCGGACAAGCCTTGTCCGTCTCACTCGATGTCCGTCTTGACCGCGGACAAGTCTTGTCCGTGTGGTTAATGTCCGTGTTGTCCGCGGACAAGCCTTGTCCGTCCCATTAGTTGTCCATGTTGTCCGGCCGTTATAAATCGCATGTCCGGACACGGATATCCTTCGGTTGTCCGGACCAAGGGCGCATCCCTGGATTGACCCCACTCGTGCTATGGGTTGGGTTAATAAAAGTCTGTTTATTGAAACGATTTGTCAAATATTATTTAAAAAAACAACCGTTTGCCATCTTTTTATAGCTCTATGAGACGAATAAAATGATACAAAAATTATCCAATTTGAACATTGTTTTGGGTTATTGAAATGAAAATTCCGATTCAGGGTTTTCGTTTCAATAACACAAAACAATGTTTGGATAATTTTGGTAAATTGGATAATTTTGGTATCATTTTATTCGTATCATAAAGCTATAAAAAGATGACGAAGGTTGTTTTTTGAAATAATATTTCACAAATCGTTTCAATAAACAAACTTTTATTGACCCAAGCAATAAGCACGATTGGGATCAATCCCTTTCGCTTCAATACACAATCACATTTGAAAATTTTGGACAAAATTTCAAACGCAATTATCTCAAAAGGGTTCAACTTTCAAGGGGTGCTATAAAAACAAAAATGATCAGTAAAAATTCCTCTTGTTGGGGGTTTTTTCCGATTTTTTTACACCATGCAGTCGTTTGAAAAGACATACAAAAACAGACTATATATTATACACAAAGAAAAATATTTCAAGTACAGGGTGTATAAAAACAACCGGAATTTGGGCGATTTTTTCATGTTTTTTCGACCCGAAATTTTTTTCAAAAATGACCCTATTAGGGCTAATTTTATGCGAGGAATTGATTGCGTGTATTCTCTGCTTCACTGACCCTAATTCAGGGAAATAAGTTTGTGTATTGAAGAGAAAATATGAAAATTTGAATTTTTCTCCTGAAAATCATCGTTTCTAGGGTTATTTTGCGGGGAAACGAAAAAAATCGGAATTTTGGCGATTTTTTCATGTTTTTTTCGATCTGAAAATTTGTTTCAAAAATGCTCCAAATGACCCATAGAGGGCTAATTTTATGCGGGAAATTGATTGCGCGCATTTCCGAAGCTTGAAAACGCTTCTCCGACCCTGATTCAGGGAGATAGGTGTGTTTTCGATTTTCGCTTCAATACACAAACTTATTTCCCTAAATCAGGCTCAGAAAACAAAAAAAAAACATGAAAACCGGAACAAATTCCGGTTTTTTATACACCCTGTATTTATCAACAATGTATGAATTTAAAAAAAATTAAAATGAGGTTCCATTAGGCACTAAAGTGAAGGGTCAAGCATAAAAAAGAAAAAGAAATCATTCCATATTCCACAAAAAGCCATCCCAAATTCTGAAAAATTCACTATTTTTATTGCCAAACTTACTCGTTCTCGAGTAAATGGATATAGGCCATGAAGAAAATAAAATATTCAAACAACAGCAACAACAAGAGTATTGAAATCGTGCCGCGGAAAAAATGAATGAACTCATTACGTTTCTGCATATATTGATCAAGAACAGAGAATTTCACGGCACTAGGAAAAAATTTTCACGTAATTTTTTATTTTTTTCAATTTCCTGTTAGCAAAATTGTCCTAGTGCCGAATTAGCATATGGACGGAGAATTTGTCCTTTTTACACATTGATTTAAAGATAAAACACAACCAACGATTTTGGGAGCTACTACACAATCGGGAGGCCGACAACCACGTGAAAAAATTTTTTAAATTTTCTGAAAATGACCCCTCTAGTGGTAAAAAAATGAACGGGAAATCCGAATTTGACATTTTCGAAGCGAAGTAACGCTTTCCTGTTTCAGGAAAGCGTCTGTGTATTGAAGCGAAAAGTCGCAAAAATACGATTTTTGTCTAAAAGCGACCCTCTTCGGGGAGTTCGAATTTGACATTTATAAAATTTCTCGGATTCACGAAAAGCTGTATATTCGATGTATTACAACAAAAACATGTAAAAATTCGAGAAAATAAAATATTTTTGTCTAAAAACAACGCTTTTTCTTCACATTTTTTCCCCAAAAGGGGTCGTTTTTAGGCAAAATCGCATTTTTACGACTTTTCGCTTCAATACACAATACGCCTTTCCTAAATCAGGAAAGCGTTTTTCTCTTCGAAAATATCAAATTCAGATTCCCCGCATGTTTTTACCTTAGAAGGGTCATTTTCAAATAAAAAATTTTAAAAAATTTTTTCACGTGGGTGGCCCCTCTCTATTGTGTAGTAGCTCCCGATTTTGATCAGGATATGAGGATGAAAAAAATTCTAGTTTATATATTTTTTCATAAGTCAATTTTTGTCACTATATATTTTTTAGCTCTTATCCAAAATTTTTTGCTTTTTAAACCTTGTTTTTAAAACTTTATCGAATCTCGGATTGATGAACTTTTGCTGAAGTCGTTTCAATAAACATAATTTTATTGAAATTCAGGCAGATACAAAAAAGGTTGTATTGCAATTACAGTAAAAAGTTGGCTGAATTTCAATGAAATTGTGTTTATTGAAACGATTGGGCAAAGGATCATCCACACTAGTCAAAAATAGCGTCAAAAGTTGAGAAAAGTGAAACAAAAAACTTGGTGTTTTTCGCCTAAAATTGATCAATATCACTATTTTTGACTATGCTGCGTCTCGACAACCCTGATTTTCAATAAAATCCTGTGTATTGAAACGATTGACATAACAGCAGAGGAAATCGTGTCAATACATACAATTTTATTGAAAATCAGGGTTGTCGAGACGCGTACAAATTGTCTTGTCCCGAACGAAAAACAATTTGTACGGGTCTCGACGCTTGTACGCATTTGTGTTAACCCTCAAAAACAAAGTTTAAACGCTTTTTCGTTACTAACAAATTGACCATGAATGAAAAAGAAATTATTTTTTCTTAGGCAAACTTGCTCTATCTCCAAATTCTTTTTGGCACAAAAAGCAGGACCATTCATTCTCGGGAGGGCTCTTTAATGGCGGTGTCAAGCAATACAAATGGAAGCCGCGATCGCAATCGTCGCAGAATAACAGTTGGTCCTGAAAATTTCTTCTTTTTATCATCAAGAAAATTAATCGTTTAACAGATTTTTTTGGTATATGATATTTCCCGCCATGAATTGAAAAATAGTCCATCACCCATGGTGCAGGAGCAATGAGTGCAAAATTCATCTTAACAGGAGGGTTCGATCCCCTGAGGAAATTTTGTCTTTATAGTCAAGGAATAGGATATAAAAAAAATTTTCTTTTTGGTAGTAAAACATACATCATTCTCAGACGTCCCACAAATGGCACAAGATTTGCATTCAATACATTGCCAGCCATATTTTTTCGTCGAAGCTATCATATTTGGAGTAAACTTCAAACAAGTTGGGTGTGCTAAAAAAATCAATAGAAACATGAAAACGCTTTCTTGGCCCTGATTCAGGGAATAGAGTTGGTGTACAGTAGAAAAAAGAAAATTTTTCGATTTTCGCGTCAATACACCGAATCCATTCCCTGAATCAGGGTCAAAGAAGTGTTTTGCGCGCAATTATGTTATTAAGAATATATGCATTTTCTCATAAAAATTTTACCTGATCGTCCGCAATCATGGCATGTTACGAGATCTTCTGGCTTTCCGGTAGATTTGTTCCCGCGACGGTCACCTCCGCAAAAATCACATGTGTCCGAAATGTCAAGTGATGGCGAGAGGACTGAAAATTTTTTCAATTTTGAACAAGCTGTGTTTATATTCAATGCGATTTTGTCATCTTCATCAGTAGAATTTAAAATGACTTATATTTCAAAACGCGTTCTTTGTCTTTTTGTGAATTTGTGTGTCATCTTAGCGATTTTGCCTTTTTGCTGATATTCGGAAAGTTCATGAAAAATGGAGCATTTCTTGTTTTTACGGCATGCCCAGAATCGCTAACGGTTTCGAGAAAATCGCGTGTGAAGTTGGCGACACCTGTGTATTACAACGAAAACATGTATAATAGTTTTTCCCTGAACAAATAAAATTTTTATATTGAGAAAAAAATAATTTAAAATCCTTAAACATTTAGAAAAAATAAATAAAGCATTTTTTATAACTCGTCGAGACGAATAAAATGGTATCAAAATTATCCAATTTGAAAATTGATTTGGGTTATTGAAACGAAAACATGAATCAGGGTTTTCGTTTCAACTCAAAACAATTTTCAAATTGGATAATTTTGGGTTAATATACAACTCGAACCACTAAGTCGCATAATAAGAAACTGTTGATGAAAGTTGCAGGGAACCAATGGGAAAACCGTGGAATCGCCTCGAATACGAATTTTTTGCAGAAATTCTCCGAGTAAAAAATTCAGACAATTTGTGAAAACTCGAAAATACATAACTCGAACCATTGGGTAGGAACTCGAAAATAAACAACTCGAACCACCTGCAAAATTTCAGAATTTTCGATAAATTTCGTAAAACTTCGTTTACGTTCGCAATCCAGTTGGATTCCAGCATTCCCAACGCCTTTCATCAACGGTTTTGTGTTATGCGAATTTAGTGGTTCGAGTTGTGTATTTTCGAGTTCCTGCATGGCATTATGAAACGGTTCGAGTTGTATATTAACCTAATTTTGGCGTCATTTTATTCGTCTCGACGAGTTATAAAAAATGCGATATTTTTTCTAAATGTTCAAGGATTTGGAATTATTTT
This sequence comes from Acrobeloides nanus, assembly GCA_900406225.1. Taxonomy (NCBI): domain Eukaryota; kingdom Metazoa; phylum Nematoda; class Chromadorea; order Rhabditida; family Cephalobidae; genus Acrobeloides; species Acrobeloides nanus. The sequence goes on along the minus strand of OZJO01000466.1, from coordinate 180 downwards.
CTTCTCAATATACAGAATTGATTCAGGGAAAAAACTAGCATCACAAGCTTTCGTTATAATACACAAAATTTCAAAAATCGCCAACTTCACATAAAATTATCTCAAAACTACAACGATTCAGAACATGCCGTAAAAACAAAAAATGCTCCATTTTTCATGAACTTTCCGAATATCAACAAC
>OZJO01000464.1:0-17745 GCA_900406225.1 Acrobeloides nanus | reverse complement strand
TTTTTTGTGCATTTTGGCACTTTTTAACCATCAAAATCGTGTTCCCCGACCCCGAAAACCACAAGAAACATGTTTTTTAGCAAAATTTAAAAAATTCGAAAATTTTCGATTTTTGACCCCTTGGGGGACCAAGGCAAAAAATCGAAAAATTTGAAAAAAATTTTTTTTTAATTTTTATCAAACACAAAACGGGGTGGTCTGAATAGCACGTAGCAAAAAACCGCATGCATTTTCCTAGCTCGAGATATAGTCGTTACAAACCCGTGACACTTGAAAGATTCACCCTGTATATCTATCTGAAAATTAGTAGATACAGGATAGTTAGCTCGAAATTTGCAGAAAAGTTTCAAGTTTTGCTTTTTATTGGAGCGAAAATCAACTTAATCCTTGAAAATCAGGGGGCTCGTTTTAATACACAGATCTAGATAGGTGCCAACTTGCATGTAATACCTGAGCATCAACCAATAATTAACACCAGCCATAACGGAACAAGCTGTCATACTTCCCCAAAGTCTACGACGGTCTCCAAAAAAGGTGTAGCATATGTAAAAAGCCAACAAAGTGACGCTATAGGCACCATTAATCAGGCAATCATTTAGGAGTAGGTTACGATCGGCTAAATGGTACCAAATGGTGGCCAATTTTTTTACTTTGTCCCACATGGTGCCCAAATCTTTTGTATCTTGAGATGCTTTCTCTTTAAGTTCTTTGCTCCACATGGTGCCCAACTTTTTTAGAGCTTCAGGTGCTTTATCACTAAAAATTTTTTCATTTTTCTTGAAAATGAAAGAAATTGTTTTGGCCGAGTTGGGATTCGAACTTGGTCTCGATGGAGTTTAACCCAAAGCTGCCTAACTTTCCAGATCGAGTGGAATCGCTTCTTCTAAGGCCGGAAAACTTTGATTGAACTTGGTATCTACGACACTAAAATTTTCCCAACCTTGATAAGAGGCAATCCTGACGAAATTAGCAACAAGTTAGGCGAGGTTGGGATAAGCCCTTTTGTTACGAGGCTCGAGTTCGAATCCATGTCTAAAATTTTTTCACATTCACATAGAACATCTTAAAGGACTAGTCCAGTAATTTACAACCATATGAAAAAATGATATATTCGGAAAGATCATTAAAAATGAAGCAATTTTTGTGTTTACGGCATATTCTGAATCGTTGTAGTTTTCGAGATAATTGCGTTTGAAATTTGTTACAAGCTCTTCGTTGTAATACACAAACTTTTTTGAATTTTTAAAATCGATTTTTGCATCAATTTTTTAAATTTTTATAAAATGAACATTGTAGCAATTCTTTATAGCTAAATGAGACGAACAAAATGGCACCAAAATTATCCAATTTGAACATTGTTTTGGGTTATTGAAACGCAAACCCTGATTCATGTTTTCGTTTCAATAACCCAAAACAATGTTCAAATGGGATAATTTTGGTATCATTTTGTTCGTCTCATTTAGCTATAAAAAATTGCTACGTTGTTCATTTTATGAAAATTGAAAAAATTGATGCAAAAATCGATTTAAAAATTCAAAAAAGTTTGTGTATTACAACGAAGAGCTTGTACACAAATTCAAAATTTCAAACGCAATTATCTCGAAAACTACAACGATTCAGAACATGCCGTAAAAACAAAAAATGCTCCTTTTTTCATAATCTTTCTGAATATATAATTTTTTCATATGGTTGTAAATTACTGGACTGGTCCTTTAACCTAGGCTTATACAAGTTTTATGCAAATCTTACAGTTTTGACACATATGCTACAACGATCATCGCCATGGTGATCATAGAATATGAGTTCAAAATCCATCCCAAATTGGTTATCGTATTACTACACAAACGTGGATCCGTGAGCAGACCATTCTGTAGGACAAGAAATTAAACCCAAGAATAGCAAAAACTTACATTTAACAGGGTAAACTGAGTGTTGGATGAGGTACAGTCAGAGACAAAATTTTCACCGTCTTCGTTTACTGAACATGGGTTGCTGGAAAATCCAGTTTGTGGAGAAATGGTGTTCACCTCGAATTTTCCATGCAATGGCTTCGTATACTGAAATGAAGAAATGTAGGAAGGATAAGGTTTCGTACAGTCTATCTTTTATCTTGTTCTATAGCTTTAGGGGGGGGGGGGGGCAGATAATAGGTCATTNAAAATTTTTTTGCCAAAACAGCCTATATAGGCCTAAAATCATGCGAAAAATCGATTGCGCGCATTCCCGAAGCGTGAAAATGCTTCCTTGACCCTGATTCAGGGAAATAGATGTGCGTATTGAAGCGAAAATCGAAAAATTTTGAAATTTCTCCCTCAAAATCATATTGCTGGGGGTAATTTCATGCGTAGAATCGATTGCGCGCATTCCCGAAGCTTGAAAACGCTTCCCTGACCCTGATTCAGGGAAATTAGTACAGGGTGGGCAAAAAAGTGGATTTTTGTGTCACGCGGTACGTCGAGTTGGAGTTTATAGTCTGTCGCGCGACGTGCCACTAGTACTTGGTTTAAAAAGACGTTTATCCATCAACAGGCCTTGGTAGTTCGGTGACAAAGCAGCAGCTTTCTGGTCACATAGTCGCGGGTTCGAATCCCGCTTGGAGCCAATTTTTTGCCACTCGGCCTTGTGTCGCGTGGTCAGCACTTGCGACGTCGCAGGCTGTCGCGCAACGCAACTATAAACGACGTGGGAGAAAATTGTTCGCTCTATAAACGTAATTGCACTGGGTGTCGCGCGACGCGGCGGAAGTATAAATCCCGTCAAAGGCTTAAGGCACAGTTGTGGTATCATTGGATAGCTATGGATCTGAGCTTTAAAATGACATCAAAATCATCTCATAAGCTTTTAGCCATCAAGAGTTATATCGCAAAAACTAAGTCCAAGAACTTTTGGCGCACCCTGTATAAGATTCAATCCGAGATTTTATGAGAAGTTCGACTATTTATCGAATTTTGGAGTTTTATGAATTTCAAAAACTTATGTGCATTCCAGGGGGTTGTGTGGCGCCATTTATACTTTTTCGTGTCGCGGCGCATCGTACAACCGAACTACAAACGCTGTCGTACGACATGAAGTACGACGTGTTGTACGACATGTCATACGACACAAAAATGCACTTTCGTGTCGCGACGGAAGTATAAATGGTGTCTGTGAGTTTTGAGATTTTATATAATGCTAGCTTACATGACTTTTTGAGTACTTCAAAGTTGCTTTTATGGATTTTGGTTGAAGCCCATAAGATATCTGAACATACTGGCCATTGGAATTAAGTCCCGAGACAATGTTTCCTCCCATTATGCTGCCCCCTGAGAAAAAATTTTTCGGATCACATCTTTGGCCTTGTTCTGGAGGCTGGGTATCCGATGAGGGGATCATTTCTTGAGAAGTGGAAGAGTCCGAAGAAGAACTGTCTAAGAAAATGACGCCAAAAACTTTTCCATGAGCCTTGGAGGTCGGCAAAGATTGGGTAGATTGTGAAGAGGGAGCTTTCGTAGACTTTGTTGATGCTCCTGTAGACCCAGTAGAAAAGCTTTGGGCCAGTGAAGTAACGAACAATTTGGGGCTCCTATAAGCTCCATAGTAGAATTTAGTGGCTTAAAACTTGTATTTTATTTAATCCCCCACAGAGATTTTACCACTTGCTTCACATAAGCTCCTCAGATCGAAGTTTATGGAATTCTTAGGCGATCCACTAGAAGAAGCAATGAACGAATTCCCATCATCGGCAAACCCATCACCTCCTTTAGTAGGATTGTTTGGATCTGAACAGTTAATAAAATGGCTAGATAAACCCATGTTTGAGCCAGTTAGATAAGTCACTTCGTGATCAGTATTCATCACAAGGTTATGGATAGAACTCAAGATTCTAGAAAAGTTTAATAGTCCATCAAGAATCAAAAAGACCTTTGACTTGATCCTTGATCTCCAGAATTTGCACTCTGCAAAGACGATTCCGGGATTTCTAGCATCTTATCTATAAGCCCACTCACAGAATTGAACATCTAAAAATTTTTTATAAGGATCATAAAAATCTCCACTTGAGATGTTATATTCGGCATCGAACTGAGCTTGCCAACAATGCCCGATAAGTGATAAATGGCTGTATCGTTGATATCATTTGGGTTCAAAGTGTCAGTGGTTGCGTTGACCATGCTTTGGACTGCGGTTTCGTTCATTTTGTCCTGAATTTGAGAAGAAAATGGGTTGTTTAGGGATAAATTTACTATGTCACAATAAAATTTTTCATACTCGGTTTCCGGATCATTGCAGTTCACTTCCATAGGTGGGGCTAAAATGATTTCTTCATAGTTAAAGGACATGTAAGATCATGAAAAATGAAGCATGTTTTGTTTGTATGGCATGTTCTGAATCGTTGTAGTTTTCGAGATAATTGCGTTTGAAATTTTGAATTTGTTACAAGCTCTTCGTTGTAATACATAAACATTTTTTGAATTTTTTGCGAAAAAATCGATTTTTGCATCAATTTTTTAAATTTTCATAAAATGAACAACGTAGCAATTTTTTATAGCTAAATGAGACGAACAAAATGGCACCAAAATTATCCAATTTGAACATTGTTTTGGGTTATTGAAACGAAAACATGAATCAGAATTTTCGTTTCAATAACCCAAAACAATGTTCAAATTGGATAATTTTGGTGTCATTTTGTTCATCTCATTTAGCTATAAAAAATTGCTATAATGTTCATTTTATGGAAATTTAAAAAATTGATGCAAAAATCGATTTTAAAAATTCAAAAAAGTTTGTGTATTACAACGAAGAGCTTGTACGCAAATTCAAATTTCAAACGCAATTATCTCGAAAACTACAACGATTCAGAACATGCCGTAAAAACAAAAAATGCTCCATTTTTCATGATCTTTCCGAATATATCATTTTAATATGATTGGACTAGTCCTTTAATTTTTAGGCTAATATGGGCTGTGGGAAGATTCACAGGTTTTAGGTTTACAGAGGCTATGCATACGTTATTAGTTATAAGAAAATTTATAGGGCCATTGCCAAAGTTTTCAGCCTATAGGATCTATGGCCTAAGAATTTTTTTGATGAAAACTGATTATGAATGAGACTCTGAAGACTGATTATGTTATCGTTAGAATGCATATCATTAAAATCATGTAAAAATGCAAACTCGCTAATTCCTTTTCTAGGCTATTTCTAACGATTCATTGTCTAGTTTTTTCGATTCTTGATCATAGTCTATTTTTATGTTTCATAGGATTCATAGCCCCTTTTTCTTACCCCCATACATATCTGTAGTAGTTTGTATTGTAGTTATTGTTGTAGTAGTTGATATAGTGGTAGTAGTGGACCCATTTGTTGTTGCTTCACTAGTTTTTTGTGTTGATATAAAATCCACGGTAGATGTTTGATTTAATAGGGCAGTTGTGGTTGTAGTTGTAGCCTCAGATTTAGTTGATAGTTCTTTCTCATGAGTGGTCGTTTCAAATGATGGTGCTATAAAATAACGAAAAGATAACTTGGATTCATAAAATTCTCTCAAGTTTCTAAGTTTTTGAATTTCTTGGGATCTATGGAATCTTTAGAATTTTCGAATTGTTTCTGATACTCAAATTTCGGATTCATGTGAATTTCGGACTATTGGGGTTCTAGGATTCTTTAAATTCTCGATTTCCAGGAAATCAAGGATTCTTCGAGTTCTCAAATTCCCTGAATTCTTCCGATTCTTTAGATACTTGGATATCCGGTCCGGAGACCCAAGTTTTATGCGAATTTTGTAACTTTATGCTAACTCTAAAGTTTTATGCTAATCTTACTCGTTGGTGACGTCGGATTCATAGTAATCGTAATCAAATTGGGTGGTCCTGTCTTTTCGAACGGTTCTACTGTTGCAGAAGTTCCAAGTGGACAAACATCTGTTTGATTAGGCAGATATCCATAACAACATATGCATTTAGCGACTTGATAGTCGTCTCCAAATGCACAAGCGGTATGAGGATCACCAGGAAGCTGTGGGAGGCCATTATTGTATATAAATGTAAAGAGCACTATTCCGTTGACAGAAGTCGCATTTGGACGAATTACAAGGCTGAAGTTGGCAAAACCGTTGACAGGAGTTATTTCGCATGAGGGATCGCACCTAAACTTGAGAAAAATTAGATAAACGTAGAGAACTTACCTACAGAGAAAACCTGTAGGTAAGAAAACCTATGCTAAAAAAATCAATGCTTAAGCCTATACATCATGACGCTCGTCATGACACGCGTCATGATACGAATCATGACACGCAGCATGATGCGCATCATGACACGCATCATTGCATCATGACACTGAGCATGTGTGGACACTAAAGGGTGAGTTTCGTTCGAAAAAATCAAGAAATTTTTTTTGACCCGATACGGACAGGATTCACACGCCCCCTTTAAAATTTTCCGAATCTCAAAGAGCTCACACGTTCTTCTGGCTTACGGAATTTGTGGTGGGTCTCCATTTGACAACGTTAAAATGAGAAACGGTTCAGGCAGACCAGCAGATACTTTAAGAGAATCTTTATAAAGGTTGATCTGTGTTTTCGACCCAACTATCGTTACTCTAACATCAGCATTTCCTCCACTATAAATCGCTTGGAACTCTGACGATATACTAGAACAAGTCGAGATGTCTACAGCTAGAATTTCTGTATATGATAATAATAGAATAAAACTCCAACAAGGTCGCACCATCATTTTGCACAAACTAATGTTCTAACTTGTTGTAATCAATTTCTTCTAAACAAAACATCCAAAAAACCTCCGTTTATTTTGAACTGATAAGAAGTTAGAATTTCGAGTAGTAACGATGCAATAATTTCTTGTTAATTGTTGGTTGTAAACCTTTTTTATTCTTGTGCTCGTATAATGTCTACCGATAAAGGTCCGAAAACAAAGAAGAATTTCGACCCAGGACTGTGTTCTTTTTTCTCTCTGAAAATAGGAACATAATACAAAAATAAAGCAATTTATGCATAAGATAATTACCTCGGTTAAGGACAAGAACCGGGAGACCGAGTGCCTTAGACAATCAAAGGATCGTCCCAAATTTTTTTTGTTACATTTTTCGGTTCAATTTTTTTCAAAACGTTTACTAAAATTTTTATGTGAGAAACCGATTGCGCACACTTCCGAGGCGTGAACCCCTAAATCTGATTCAGGAACCGACTCTGTAATAAAAGGCTTGCCCAAGAAGGATTAGCTCGCTCATTTTCAAAGCTTTTTTTCATAATTTTTTTTTTAAATTGCTTCTCACGGCCTCTTCTAGCAGAATCCGCAAAATTTTCCAACAAATTTTTTTACCGCTAAAAGATATATTGGAAATACCTCTTTTATAGGTTAAAAATGATATGCTATAAAAAAGAACTTTGGCCCAAAATTTTCCCAGAAACATGGTCAAAACGATTTTTGACCCAAATCGACATCGCCTACTTAAGGTAGTTCAAGCGACTAATACGAAGCAGTCTATGCGGCCCTCTCAATAAGGAATGTGATAAGAAAAGTGGAATCCAATCTGTGATACTTGTTCAGGATAGAACTGCCTTGTTATATTTTATTTATTGCGCTAGGTCTGGGGTTCGACTTCCAGCTCCGGCAAAAATAAATTTTTCATAATCAATAAATTTTTATTGATTTGAAAATTTTTTAATAATAGCGGATATATGTCGAGTAATTTTTTAGTTAAAAAAATGATTTTGCACCATTTTAGTACGTTTTATGCGTGTATTCTTAATAATCTTCCGCAAAAACTTTTAAAAGTTTAATGTAATCTACCGGTTTGTTGATGCGCTCAAAAACAAGCTATCAGAAAAGCTACCTCCGATAATAAAGAGGAAAACCATCGGAGATGGCATGTTCTCAAAGAGTTCTTGTTGAAAGATGAAGAAAGCAAAAAATTGCCAATTGCTGGATGTCTTGTTTACTGGGGAACTTTTAAAAAGTATAAATAGATGAATAGATTTTGGTACTACTAAGCATTAGCTGCCGCAAATGACATGGCTATTTTTCCGAAAAAATTTTTTTTCATAAAGTTTTCTAAAAAACCCTATATGGGTTTTTCGATGCGGGGAATCCAAAAAAGCACCATCCGATGTCTGAAAATTTTTTCGATTACAAAATTTTAGGCCAAATTGGCAAATTTGACATAAAAACCCTTTTGATTCATGGTGCTAGTCGATATAGAGTCAATAAAAAAATTTTCAGACATCAGTAATGCGTTTTTTGAATTCCCCACATCGAACAACCCATATAGGGTTTTTTAAGAAAATTTTATTTGGAAAAATTCACTTGTCATTTGCTGCAGCTAATGCTTAGTAATATCGATTTTTTTCTAAATCTGAAACTTTAGAGACGCTATATACCGCACAGCATGACAAAGTGTGACTCAAAATGGGAAAATGCGCGAATCCACCTCAAATCGATTTAGAATGATTATTTAATCATTATTAACTACGAATTTAATGTTGTCGAAGTTGTGCCATGTTGTAGCATGCCATTTTATTGCATTTTTTAACGTCAAAAGACATCCTCATATAGAAAAGTGGATAACTCGGCATACTTTCTTTGAAATTTAATATCTTTTTTTTTAAATATCTAGAAATAGTGAATAATAAGGCCAAATCAAAAACTTTTGGATTCGGTTTTATTTTCATGGAGAAAAATCTGTTTGAAAAAAGAGATTATTTTTCAATCTTCCAAAGGCATCAACTTTTGACAGCTTCATCCGTTTTTCTTAATTTTGGTCTTAAAATGTGCGTAACAACAAGGAAAACAAAGTTACGGAAGAGTTTTTCATTTTACTTTTGAAAAAAACGTATTTTTCTTTAAAAAATCGATTTTTGTCAAAATTTTGACAATATTTTACTTTAAAAAAATATATATTTTGAAATTTAAAATAAAAACGCTTTCGTAACTTTGTTTAGCTAGTTATTACGCATCTTTTAAGACCAAGATCATGAAAAACGGATAAAACGAAAAAAGGTTCATGTCTTTTTAAACTTAGGGCTCAAAATTACGCATATATGACAATAAAAATTAAAATTATTTCTGAAAACGGCCTCCGTAGTGTAGTGGCTAATGAGTCGTTCTACGACACTGCAAGTTGAAGGTTCGAATCCCGTCTCGGTTCTTCATTCTTTGCCATTGCAAATCAAGCAAATGATCCATTTTTCCAAAAACACAGAAAACTTGATAGCACAAACTTGAAAACATTAAAATAATATTTAATAATGCATAAAAAATCATTCTTAGCATGTTTTAAAACGAATTTTGCATTTTCCCACTTTTGGACACAGTTTGTCACGCTGTGACCGATTTACACGTACTGTCCAAAATGAAACCAAACTTCTGTATGAAGGACCTATTGAATCTATGAAAATAGTCAAAGAGGTGGTCAACGAAGCAAAAACTAATCAAGAAGTGGGATTGTCGTTGGATGATAAAGCCATACGATTCAAGCAGAATGACTCAGTTCAAGTTTTTGAAGAAATTTCCATACCACAGAGAATCGATTGGAATCCACCTGGATTTTAATTTGTTAGATTAGATAGTTGTTATTTTTTTGAATTCTTGTTTTTGTTTAAATAAAGGTTTCTAATGAGTTAGTGTTTCGTCAATCCACTTGTTTTTTTGCTTACGCTTTCTTAGATCATGGCACGCGGAACAAAACTTTTGGAATTCGAAAAGGGAAAAATAACGGCATTTCATGAGCAAGGAAAGAGTAACAGAGAAATTGTAATACTTTTGGGTAGATCTCACGGCGTGGTGATCAATTACTTGAAAAATACAGCTGATTATGGTACGAAAAACAAACTGGGCGTCTAAGCAAGCTATCCGATCGAGATAGAGCGTAGAACCACAGAGCTGCATCGAACTCTACCTCCACAAGCGTCAAGATAACAAGTGATTTGGGTCGTAATGTGAACTCAAATACAGTCAGAAGGGCAATTTACAAGAATCCTACGCTTTTTCGCCGCGAAATGAAACGTGCCCCTGCATTTTCATATAGCCCCTCTGGGGCTGCATACAGTTTGGTTTTTATACTGTTGTTGCATCACACTCACCAACTGTTTTAGGAGGTTAAATTTTTTCAGATTTTTTTCTGAAAAAGTTTAACTCTATAAATTTTGTAAAGTATGGGCTTTAAAATGATATAAAATCGATAATATATATGTTGTTTAAGCGTTATCGATCATGCTGAATACGATAGTAATACTTATGCTAAAAATTTCATTTTTGTAAAAATTAAAAAATTGAGGTTACCCCTAAAAGTTGAAAAAATTTGATTTTTTCGAGTTTCTACAATATGTATGTCGTTTAAGCAATATCAATGGTGCTGAAAATGATGGTCATATTTATTTCAGCTAAAAATTTAATTGATATAAAAAATTTCATACCGATAATTATATGTAAACAAACTGCTTTGCAGTTCTATAAAACATGTGAAATTATACATTAAAAACAACAGAGTGAAGAATCAAATCGTTCAGTTTTTATACATAAATTTTAGGTGTTTCATACACTCGTATAAAAACATAACTTTTTGATTCTTCAGTCTGTCATTTTTAATGTACAATTACAGGGTGAGCCAAAAAAAACCATAATTTTTTCAATTTTTGGGGTCATTTTTTCAAAAAAATTTTTTTTCAAAAACACCATTTCTAGGGGTAAAGATGGCTGAAAAACACGAATCCGGCGTCCAAAAGATTTTTTGACCTATAGAAATCCTTCAAAATGGCCAAAAATGAATATCTTAGTGATCAGAAAATGTGAAAAACAGCGATTTTTAGGAATAATACAATTAAAAACGGCGTTTTTGGCCATTTTGAAGGGTTTCTATAGGTCAAAAAATTTTTTGGACGTCGGATTCGTGCTTTTCAGCCATCTTTACCCCTAGAAATGGTGTTTTTGAAAAAAAAATTTTTTTGAAAAAATGACCCCAAAAATTGAAAAAATTATGGTTTTTTTGGCTCACCCTGTACTATTGGGTTGTTCCAAAAGTTTTTACACTTCACTTTTCACTTGTGAAAAGTGAAGTATAAAAACTTTTGGAGCAACCCAATAATTTTTTTTCTTAGCGCGATCGAGCGATTTTGCTGGAGTTTATCGAGGAAATGGAAAAATTTAAGGGCAAAATTCGAGAACGTTATGAAAGAAAATTTTATGGAATAATGACGGGACAATTGCTTCGCCGCTTATCTGTTGATGCAGCTGAAAATTTGCGCGCAAAGTTTCCAGGTAATTAAATTCTTTGGCTCTGTTTTTCTTGTTACTTTTTCCCTTTGGGGCCATTCATAAATTACGTTTGCAAACGACCGAAATTCGTATAATTTTCAGCGTTTTTTATTGAGTTCGACAACGTTTCACAGCTCATTTAACAGTGTTTTTTGGGCACGACAGCGTCTAACGAGCACCCTAAATAGAGATTCCATTTACAGTCATTATTCGATCAAAGTAATTGTTTAATTGAATTTCCATCATTTAAAAAATGTTTTGAAATAAATTTGATATTAAAACGAAATCTTTAAAACAATATTTTTTGCCGCTGTGAGTATTGCGTTTATGTTTCTTCTCGTCAATGAATGTTTGCTGAAAGATTTGAATTTAAATATTCTAGATATTTCGAGAATTGCTTTACGAAATTTGATTCATTGTTATAATCTTATCATTACCACAGACTTAAGAGACGGTACACGAGAAAAGTGAAGACCTTTGTGACAGTTTGGTTTCTTTGCCTATATTGCTAGAGCTCAGCGAGCTTCCCACTATATAGGTTGTTTTTTTGGGAAATCACGAGCTCAGAATTTTGAAGAAAAATTTTTTTTATAATTTTTTTTGAATTTTTATTTCAATAATATTGGGTTGTCCAATAAGTATTTGCGGCTCAAAAAATGCTCTAATTTCATCATTTTTCATCCGTTTTCGATGAAATTTTTTTTCAATAGTGGGTAAGAGTGTATGCTGAATACGATCCAATCGGTCTTTTTGAGAATAAGTCATGTTTTCGTGTTAATATATAGACTTTTTCAAACAATTGAGGCTGAAATATGTTACTTTATCGAAATTGCTGCGCAAATGGTCAATTTGTTTCTGTTTTTGATCATTTCTTTTTTTAAATGTTCCTCTAGTCGAGACGCATCATTATCTGTGGTCGACCATGAAAATTAACCACAGGGATGGGTCTAAAAATCAGTTACAAAATTATGACTTTTTAACTGAAAATTTTGGTATCGCGCTTGTAAGTTTTTAAATGTAGTTCTTTTAGACTCCTTTATTTCATTCAATAATTTGTTACCAGAAGCAAAAAGTCAAATATAGCTAAAAGCTCTCACGCTATAATGTCGGGACCATATGATGAAGTTGCACAGGTATAGTATTATATTTAAAACATTTGAAAATTCAATTTTTTAGGGAAACGATGTAACATTACAAGAGTTAATTTCGAGGGTTGAAAGTTTGTCAACAGATTCCGAAAATTCTTCTCAAAGCGGAAGCCCTCCTGAGAAAATAAATAAGATTGACCAGTCGTCAGCAGTTCTGGATACAAGCAATGGCGTTAAAAAAGAAACATTAGAGGAAGATGCTAAAGTTCCATCTGTATTTAAGTCTAACAAAACAAAAGATTGTTAAAAATTTAAGGTGTCATCACAAGCTCAAATTTCGCTAGAAAGCAAGGAAATTAAAGAAGAGAATGTACAAATTGGAAGTGATTTAACAAATGTGAAAGCTCCAGGTAATTGTGCAAAAAATGCCGGATTTTCTTGAAAATATTTTTCATTTTTTCTAGAATTGTTTCAGTTTTTTATGGTTTTTCTGACTTTTTCGGTTTTTATCGACTTTTTTAGTGGCATTCACATATTACGTAATCAAAAATTTTGCTTTTTAGACCCCCTCCTCCTCCCATAATCAATCATAATAATGGGGCTTACCCCCCCCCCCCCCCCCCCCGCCATCATAATCATCAACAATATATGGGGTTGTTCGGAAAGAAATGTTGTTTTTTAAAATTGAATATATATGTTACCAGAAATCCGTTTTCGACCAAATTTTTTTCAGTAATAGGTAAGAATGTATGCTGAATACGACCCAATCAGCTTTTTAAGCGTAACTCATGTTTTCGTGTTAATAAATTTTTGAACAAATTTGGGTTTTTCAATGCTGCAACTTAATTTTAAAATGTTGATATTTGGCTATAGAAGTCGATTTTTGACGAGATTTTCGACCATAATAGGGTTTTTCTAGACAGGGAACCGATTGTGCACATTTTCTCCCCATGAAAATGCTTCCCTGATTCAGGGAATGCAAAATTTTGAACCATTTTAGGGGTAAGCCTCTCGTAGGGGTAACTTCCTGCGGTCAAAATCACAAAATTCCTCGGATTCGTGTTCTCCATATCAAAAAACCTCCCTGAATATAGCTTAGAGAACTTTTTGAAAATTCGATTTTAAAAATTGAAAATTATTAATTGATCCTTTGTATTATTATTTAATTGCAATTTTAAACTTCTGGTGATTACTTAATCACGACCCGATCCCCCTCCCCCCATAATCAACCATAATCATTTCGCCTACCCCTTCCCCCATAACCTGATTACGTAATATGCGAATGGCCCCTTAGTTCGATTTTTTAACCTTTGGCTTCGGATTTGGTCAATTTGTTTCAGTTTCGATTTTTATCGGTTTTTCAAACATGCGGTTTTGGTTCGTTTTTTTTCGGTTTCCCAGCTCTAAGTGGTCATTGAATGGATGGTGCCTGTTGCGGACCTACGGAAATTGGAAGTTGGAACCGGAAGTGCTTTTTACGTTATATTTTTGTGCACTTCCGGTTCCGGCTTCAAAATTTTATGAAAGAAAATTTTTAAAAAACCAAAAATTTGTAATAAAAAGGTTCCAAATGTCTATTTTTGAGGCATAAAATGTTAAAATTTTTGCAAAAACTTAGAGAAAATAAATATATTCGTAAAATTCATTTTTATTCAATCTTGGAGATCGAATTTTACTTTCCAAATTGAATAAAAATATTTTTTCGAAATTTATTTTTTAACGCATTCGGGGATGCGTATGTTTATTTTGTTTTTGGGGGTTCCTATGCCCATTTTTAAGGTTTTTGTTCGTTATCTTGTAGTAGAAAGGTGTCCTAAAAGCAAAGAAATCTCATATTCAATTATAATTTCGAGTGTCACAGAAGGGAAAATGAAGAGGATTCAGCTCAAAAAAACACGGCATTTGTTATGCTTTTGAAGTTTCATATCTAAACTAAAACAAAAAACATATAATTAAAAAAATTTATTTCAGTGGTTTCATAGGGTTACAAAAAATTTAGTTCAAATGTTTCCTAGATTTTAGAACTCTTATTTCAAGTGTTTCATAAATTTATGAATGATTTGAACGCCCAAAAACAAAACGAACATCTTGTTTCCTTACACTGTTTTGCCCAATGATTTATTTTCTTTAAGTTTTTGCAATAATTTTAACGTTTTATGCCTCAAAAATAAAAAATTTTACGTTTTCGAAAGTTTACCAATCTTTGGTATTTTAAAAATTTTCTTTCAAAAAATTACGGAAGTCAGGACCGGAAGTTAGAAGGGCACAAAAATACAGGGTGTCCCAAAATTACGCGGGATTTTTTTATTTCCATTTACTTTACTAAATAACACATAGCCGATCTAAGCTAAGTTAAATCTAGCTTCATAATAATTGCTTTAAAAATAAGAATTAACAAAAATAAAAATGAAACAGAAAAAAGTGGAAAAAATACAATCAAATTCAGTTTAACACTTTAAAAAAATCCCGCGTAATTTTGGGACATCCTGTATAACGTAAAAAAGCACTTCAAACTTCCGGTTCCAACTCCCAGGAGGTCCGCAACAGACTCCTGGTCGCTAATTCCGATCTTGAATTGGGCCAACAGCAACACTACCCAATATTTAAAAATCATATTTAGTTCTACAAATAGAAGAAATTTCACAATATTATGAAAAGGCCAAAGCTTACATTGACACTCATTCTGTTTCTCTTCATACTTTTGAATTTCTTCACCGTTGGAAAACATCTGAATATTTCGAAAAATTTAAATTAAAAGAGGCGAAAATTATGCCTTGTCAATTGAAAGATGATACTGGGCATTCTGGTAATCCAATCATAGGAACACTTAAAGGTAAAATTAGAGATAAATTTTCTGAAAACCGCGCCTGACGACACGATTTAGTGTTAAAATTTGTTCCATATAGTCTGCACTCGGTGCGAGGCCGAATCATCTGACCGCTCTCAGTACGAGTTTGAGCCGTACTCCGGTAGGCACTCGATTCCAGTTTATTTCCAAAAAATGTTCCACATTGGCTTATGGACTGAGCTTATATATAATTATAAAATTTTAGGCATATGGTTCATAGCAAACAAAAATTATAACGGCACCGAGAAGGAAGTTTCGCCTTATGGTAATTGTCGTTTTTCGATTGAAGCAGAAAAATTGCTTAATCCAGAAGAGCATAATATCTACTTCAGCGATTTTTATTGCAAGACTTCTTGGAAAGTCATCAAAAATGGCGAAAAAAAAAACTTTGTGAAAAAAGATGACGACGAACGTGAGCATTATGTCGTATTGGTTGTGACCAAGAAAAATTCCTCTGCCGATAAGTACATTTTGATTTAGTTAAAAAATAAAATCAGCTTTAAGGTTTTGCGAAAATCATCTTCCTTTACTACCAGATGACTGCAACTTTTTTCAAGTTGATAAAAAGGGCAATTTATTCTGGGTCTGTCGTGTTAAAATTTGGGTAGAAATCTTCTATACCGAAGAAGTTTCTTTTGATAGCGGTCATTTGAAGAAATTCCGTCCGTCAAGTAACGTTCGTGCAGGTAGTAACGATATCATTCAAAACTGCCGTGTTTGTAGTCTCCAAAACTAGTCTTATGCGAGTAGCGTAGACAACTCGAATTTCATGTCCCCCCTCACTACCACCATTCAGCGAACCTTTTGGTCGCTGCGCTTCTTGCGACTAAAATATTTTGTTTAAATTCATACGTGAAAGAAAAAATCAGAACCTCAGGCACGAAATTTTTGGAAAATATCTGTTCCAAACTGCTCAAAAAATGCGATGAATTTTGATGAAAATTTGGAAAATTTTTTCATTTTTAGTGAAATTTTAATAAATTTTTGTCATGTGAAAAATAATAATTGGGATCATTTGGACATTTGAATATAAATTTGTTTGAAAAATAGATTTTGAAAAAATTTTTGGGCAAAAAACATAAGGATCCATTAGGAAAAATTTTCATTTTTCTGATTTCGGATGGGAGTTGGCTAGACCCCCTCTTACCCCACTCGGCACTACGCTACTGCTTATTAATATTTCTTATGTGATTTTTTAAATTAACCATATGTGATTTTTTAAATAGATTTTTCTAAAATGTGATTTTTTTATACAATGTGATTTTGCTAAAAATTAATTTTAGGTTTAACTCACTTCTAATTATTAAAAGCACTCAGAAAAATAAGTTTTTTTCTGTGAATAGGGGCTGTACTAATTCAGCGGACCATGCCTACTGCATCCAAAACTTGCAAAAAAAAGTCACGACACCGAACAAGCCTTTTTAGCCGAATGGCTAGAATTCTAGATTCGCAGTTTCTAATGGGGAGGTCTCGATACCCAGGACTCGAGATTGCAGATCAGGCAATATTTCGTATGGATTTGTAGTTTTTTCTTCAAAAATGAGGTTGATTTCAAAACGTATTGGCTTCGCAGCCTAATTTTCACCACTTTTTTGCAAGCCGTTTTTAGCGAGTATTTTGAAGTTTCTCGAAAAAAACGTTCTATTTCATTAAAATTCGATGCATAAGGAATAGCTTGACACTGAAATCACTGAATTTGACAGCGGGGCTGCGGAGCCTATACGTTTTGAAATCAACCTCATTTTTGAAGAAAAAACTACAAATCCATACGAATATTGCCTTATTTGCAATAAAGTTTGAGTATTGGCACGAAAATTTAGAATAACGAATTTCTTGACAAACGCGAACTCGGAATCTTTAAAAAAACAACCTATACGAATTTGTACCTAATTTGATTCTAATTTTTATGCCTGATACAACGAAGTTAGGGGGTGACACCCCCCATTGGTCAAGCATGCAGCCAACTTTGATCGAGTACAGGCCGCCCCGTGTATGAAAATTATTTTTCTGAGTGTTAATTTTATTATTATTTAATCAATCTTTTAATAAATGTAATAAAAATGCTAATTTATTGTGTAATTATAAATTTTGATAATAAACTAGCAATGTTCACGTGTTTTCAAAAACCTAAAATTTATAGCTTTTTAAAAGCAAATTTTTGCTGTTTTATGTAATTCAGGCCGTGCTGTGACGCATACGCGCAAAAAACCGTTTAAAAATTGCACGAGTTGGCGGAAAACGGCTTCCAAAATGACCCATTTTGTAACCCGGTTTTTAGGTATCCCAGTAGAAAAAAGCGTGACAGGTCAAAATCCTCGATTTTCTTCTTTTCTATCGTAAAAGTTAGCTCGCATATGGGACATTAAAATGAGCATAAAAGTTCTACTTGAATGATTGTTTATTTTGTTCTGTAAGTCCATCTTTATGGGCACTCTAAAATTGGACTTTTCATGGTTTTTTGATGAATTTCATCTTCTGGAGGGTCAATTTTCGGCTCTAATGCACTTTAGGCGTCCTTTCGATTTTTAGGCGTCCTATCGATTTTTAGGCGTCCTTTCGATTTTTAGGC